>LAPY01000590.1:110672-125625 GCA_000970635.1 Eragrostis tef
TTCCGAGCGGGCGGCGTGGCGGCCGCGAGCTCCTGCTGCCGTCGGCGACCCCCGCCGCCTCGGGAGCGGGAAGCCTCCGTCGATTTCGCGCCGCCGGATGCTCGTCTTATGGCTCTGGACCCTCCCGGGAACCTCCCGTTGCCCGGACGACTCCACTGCATCTCTCCTCTCCCTCCGCCGCCTCGTTGCGACCCATGGAGGCTGCTCTGGGGATGGAGACGGAGCAGGCGGAGAGCAGAGGCGCTGGGGGCTGCCATGATCCGTGTTGCCTTGGTAAGTCCTCTCCTCTCCTGCATCTCTCGGCATTGCCTTCGATACAGAGGCGTGCAATGCTCAGATCATCCTGATTTTATCTGTGCTGGAACATGCGGGTTCTGGATGGAGATAATTTCGATGCAAGTTGCTAAATTTTCAGGGTCTGCTGTGCTGTTAGTGTATGTGCAAGTGTGCAACAGCACAGCGAAGTTTCAAAGACTTAAACTGAAACTTCACAACTGATGTCAGAGTTACAATTTCAGAACTTTGCAAGTATTACACTCAGTCATCATGACACTTGAAACATGATCATTCAGGAGCCATAACAATGCCTGAGGCACATCACTGCAGCCACTAGAAATACAAGCTTCCACTGAACACTGAAAGTAGAAATTACCAGCGAGAGTATACCACCTTCAGGGAGGACAAAGCAGGGCACAAATGCACAAAACAGTAGCCACCATCTCATTTGAAATTTGCATAGAAACATATATTCACATCATAGAGGTCATACTTGGTTCTAGAAGCCACACTGCTGCATCAAGCAGTTACCCATATAGGACACAAAAGTGCACTTTCTTACGGAGTACAAGCGAGGCACTACTATGCACTACCAGTTTCAGTTTCCAGTGCCACTCTACTCTGGCACAGTTCGTACTGCAGCAACCACACCTGCACATTACATGCCAAGATCACGGGAGACACAGGAACCTAGCCCACCAAAACAAACCGGCCATCGGCTTTCTTCCTGATGACATGAACGGTCATCATCACCCTCCTCGCGCCTTTCATCAGCTCAAAGACGCAAATGTCACCCTCACGAAGCTTGTTTTCACGCACAAACTTGAAAAACTGCCAGGTTTTGCAAGCACCGGTTGTAGGGGTGTGTAATAGTATTTAACCAACCACTTCTCTTTTCTGTTTGGCCTACAAAGTATGGTATCATCTGATCTTGCCTCAAGATGATCAGCAGCAAAATCACTGGGGACCGTCTGCACAAGAACATCGGTCATGTCAGCATTTTTTCCCAACTTGGAATAATACATAAACCTATGATATTTTATTAGTTGTACACAACTATGATATCCACAAAGTTCAGAACTCCAGTTTGAATAAAGATATCATTAGTCCATGTAATATATTGATGCACTCAGCGTGCTAAGGTTGGTCATAACTAATTCAACCCTGGGAAGCTGGGATACACAAATAGGTTCATTTTGGTAGCTTGTGGGATCTGTATTTTGTAATACTCGACATTGTCAGTTGGCAGTACACAAACTCTGAATTCTACTAAGTGGGTATTCAGATAGGTACCTAGATGGAGGAAAACTTCTACAATTCCTATGACCAAAAAGGAATTCAATATAGGTAGCCTTCTCAATTACCAATAACTCACCATAGAGTTATTCCTGCGTTGACGATGGTTTTTCTGCAGAATAGTCACAAATGCAGGATTGTCCGCTTTGACAGAAGCCAAACTGAGTATTGTCTTCCTCTCCTCATATGCTAGTCGATTGGCAGACCTCGAGTAGTAGTATTTGGAGTCACAATATATGTCATCACTCTCCTCTTCCTCAGTTGCCTCATGCTTAGTATCATAGCTGCTGTTGTTCAGGGACTCAGATTCTTTCACTGGGAAGAAAATGTACATTAAGTATATTGGCTTACATGTGAAGATTACAAGATGAAACAATCACTGATGATCGACAGATAATAAGACACCTCACATGGTTAATACTTGTAAATAAAAACAGCTAGTGTCAAATGCGTACTCGTACTGCTTCTACTTGCTGTCGGTTTAGTCTTACTGCTGGATTTCTTTGAAGTAGAGGCATTGTGCTGGGATCCAATCAGCCGCGACGGCATGCTAGAATTGTCAGAATCACTGAGAGAGTTGCGCTCACAATGTCGACGAGTATTGTTCAAATGCTTGTATGTATGATAAGAATCAAACAGAGAAGACACTTTCTCGCAGCCACTCGACTCGAAGATCATGACTTCAAAGGAAGAGCTGTCACTGCTTGTGAAGAGGAGAAGGTCATTTTCCTGCAATTCATGTGCCTTGACAAAATCTTCCCATTCAGACGTGAAGAACATCTCATTGTCATTCTTGTCTACACCGATGTGCCATGTTTCGCTGCTGGGTGCCTTCAGGTCTACCCCCTTGGTGATCTGTCCTTTGAAATTCTTCACAAACTTCTCAGGCATGCTCTGATATAAAAATAGAAAATTGAGAACTCATCCCTTGTTAATTTCAGATGATAACATTGCAATAACTGAGGCACCTCTTTGCTTCATTATCAAAGAATATCTATTGTTGCAAAAAGAAAAAGAGAAAATAGTTTTGAACCTGAAAAACTAACTGAAACTTGCAAGTATCCCATACGTAAGAACATATTTTAGATGCTTAGTACATCAACATTGCATAAAAACTATTATTTTTTGTACTATATTTCATTGGTTTATAGTCTCCTTCAACTATTACTCTTTCATGTCTGTAAAAAGTCATATAAATAATCAACGGAAGTGCCAATTGACCGATTACCATATATCTCCACCAGTATTGTTTCCATATGACATTTAAATATCTTGGTGGTCAGTGTTAAAAAAGCTTCCCTCTAAAAGGTAGTAGTTCAGAGAAGTTTGTCTCTTTTTTCTCTCTCTCTCTCTCTCTGAACGACATAGGGGGTGTTCATTTGATGAGGGTCTAAAATTTAGAAGGGTCTAAACAAAAGAATCTTATCATTTAAGAGTATTAAATAAAGTTTAATTACAAAACTAACTGCAGAACCCCTGGTCTAATTCGCGAGACGAATCTAATGAGGGTAAGTAAGACGTGATTAGACGATGGTTACTGTAGCATTAGTGTAGCATGACTGTAGCAAAACATAGATTAATTATACTCATTAGATTCGTTTCGTAAAGATGTACCCATCTGTAAAAAGGTTTTGTAATTAAACTTTATTTAATACTAGATTTTCTATGTTTAGAGCCCTCAAAAATTTAGTGCTAAAGTAAACAAACAGGGCCATAGATATGTAAATGAGTACACGAATCTAGATTCGATTGTCAGGGCATCACTTACAATGCCCCTGGCGAAGTCTCCGGTCATGAGCTTGAAGAAGCGGATCTTGGTCACATCCATGTGCTCCCAGTAGTAGTGCTCCTGCCACTCCCTGCACCTCGCACACCCCGTCTCAGCCATCTGCCATACAACCAAACAACAGCGTCACACAACACAAATACAACTGATATGAGAGAGAGAGAGAGAGTTCTTGACCAAGATCGATCTGTTGCATCCTGCGAGTCTGAGCTTCCGAGGTCAATATGTATCCCTTCTTGATGTTAACGAGAGTGTGGTGTGGACTGTGGTGTTGAAGAGGGTGAGAGGAGTGGTTACAAGACTTTATTGAGACGCGACGTAGTAGAAATTTCAGTAGACTCGGGTTTGGCCAACGTGGCAGGTTCCTAGGTCAGTGTTCGTTTAATGCTACCTGTCATCTTAAGAGGCGTGAGGGAGTAGAGAAGATTTATTTCCTTGTGTTTGTCCTGTGAACTAAACTTCAGCCAAACATGTTTTAAAACCGGTCGACGAAGCACGCCGCGATGCTTCTGTAATCTGTAGAACCTGTGTTTTCATGTGTTTTAGCCTTTTTCATGTGAATGGAAGGAGGCAAATTTTCTGTACAGTATAACACTAGCTTCTTTAAATTAAGGGTGATTTGAGCAATGTTGATGTCATAGTTCTGTGCTTATGGTTTGGAGCCTTCAGACATTCCATTCTTTGAAATTACATGCTTATGATCCCTAGAAGATGCAAATAGATCAAAATCTTCAGGGTTGCGGCTATCTGAAACTCTGTAAAGCAGCTAGTGTTGTTGCAACAGCACAATTTTTTTTTCAGAATTTTCCAAGTATTATATGGTCACGACACATGAAACACACCACAAGCCACAATGCTTGAGATTGAGAATCACATTGCGCTACTAAAATAAAGCTTCCACTGAACATGGTAACTAGAGACTACCAGCCAGAGTGTGCAGCACCTTCACGGAGGACAGTGCAGGACCAAAACGCACAAACCAGTAGCTACAATCCTAGGTGGATGACATTTACATGGGCACTTATTCGCATCATAGATGTGGTTCTAAAGCTACACTGCTGCATCAAGCAGTTTCATGAGCTCAAAGGCACACTGCTGCAACAGGGCACAAAAGCACGCACACTTGCATATACAAGCAAGGCATAACTAGGCCCTTCCCGCTTCAGTTTCCTGTGCTATTCACATACTACATACTGCAGAAACAACACCTGAACATGAATTTGCGCATTACATGCCAATTTCATGGGGGATACAACAGAAGAACTTAACCCATCAGTTTCATGGGTTCATTTTACATTATTGCAGCTTATGCTGCAAGTGGTTTGCTTTTTTGGTGTTTGGCCTGACTTATGGCTTATAGGCTACAAGCGAAAGCACCTTCATAAGCCCTGCCAAAAGGGACCAATATGGAGTAAAGCAGTTAAATATTGGTCCCTAAACCCTAATAATCTTAAACCAGAAGCGAAAGTTTTCCATGAATGAAAATGAAAATTTAAAAGCAAAGTGTTGGAATATCCTATTTTAGAAAGAATACACCTAAGATCAAATAGATGTTTTATTACAGATGTATGAGCTCTAGTGACAGTATACTAGCGAAAATTCAGCTTTATTCTGTCTTCCAAAATTATTACGCTTCACTCTGAAATGCTATCCAGTATACATGTACGGGTAAAACGATCAGCATGTCGTAGGCTGCTCATTGCTCCGCTTCTGACCCTGCCTCGTTGACCTCATTCCCCATTCGGATCCCTTTGTTCTTTAGAAAATTGGAGTACCAGCGAGCGGAGGCCCTGGCTTGCCTCGGCAACGCCTCATCATCGAAGTTGACACGGTAAAGACCGTACTGCGATTTAAACCCTGCCACCAACTCGAAAACGTCCAAGAAGGACCAAGCGAAGTAGCCCTTCACGTTGACTCTATTCCTGCAAAGGATAATATATAGCTTCAGCATAAATCTACCAGAATAATAGTAATTCTCTCAAGAGAAAAAATATTGTCGATGAAGTATTTGTGCGCTGCTGTCAACTAATGCCTAACATGACATTGCTGGGTTTCTTTTGTAATTTGGAATTTCTCAGACTCGCACCTCAGTGCCATCATTGTGCTCCCTATGTGTTTTTTCATGTAATCCATCCTGTCAGTATCATTGAGGCTGCCATTGCTAGTTGCGAAACCTGGCGAACATGAAGCACATGAAGGTATAAACAAGATGAAACATTGGCGTCACGATAATTCTTTTCTGTTTTTGAGAGCCAATGCCACACATAGTTCTCGGGAAGCATTTTGTGCACAGAATCTTAAGATTTAAGTTGGGAAATAGACTTGCCGGTCTCTTGGATATAAATGGGAAAGTCCCCATAGACTTCATTCAGGTACTCCACTAGCAGTCGCAATCCCCTATGGTCAATGGGAATAGATGTAGGAGCAGACTACAATCATCAACACAAAAAAGTTATATCTGTCATAGCTTTGAATTTTTTTCCAATATGCTGGGTGTAAAATTCTAATATATTGAACTTTTTAAATAATCTTCGAGTGTGTTACTCTCTTGTGCTAGATGATAGTTCCTAATTTACATTGCTTCAAGTCTGAAACAGGAAGACATCATCAACTCTGTAAAAAATTATTCGGTGAGGAACCTTACCGGCCCAAGTGGCGGATCAGTTTTGGAACCTGTTTCAGAAATCCGTTAAATTAGTTGTAGCATTTGAGGTTTCAGATTTCATAAAATTGTACATAATTTCAGATACATCAACACAATATTTGGTCTGTAAGCTACAATATATAACTTTCTTCTGAGCTACTTCCTCTGTTTTAGAATTGTTGATGTTTCATACAAGGCAAATGAACTACGATAACAATAGAGAGTTTCCGTTTGCTTTCAGTTAACTCTACATAAAATAGTAAAATTGTCGATGTATATATCAACAAAATTATAAACACGCCGAGAACCCCTGTATGGACAGGAGGATGTGTGTGGGGTTGGGGGGGGGGGGGGGGGGCCTGAGTATGTAGACATATCCGCTTGAAAGTCACGAATTCCCTTCTGTAAAGGACGATCACTCACATAAAGAGAATAATAGTGGTTTACTCCAATGAAATCTAGAGCACCCCTAACAGCTTCAGACTGGACTTTCGTGAACGATGGAAGGCGAGAACCAACAATCTTCTTCATTACCATCGGGTAATCTCCAAACACCAACGGCTCTAGTATCCTGAAGGCCACACATGCTTGTTTCCATTAGCTCGGTAAATTCTACACATTTCTAATGCATCAAGAATAAAAAAATGTACCATCCGAAAAGGAAGTCCTGGCATCTTTTGGCTGCTTGTAAATCAGCCGTGGTGTTTGTTAACGAGTAAGTCCAAAATGTGAAAATATTAATGCCAACATATCCTTTTTGCTTCCCCTACAATAAAAACTTTGCGTCTGAATTATATTAGAAAATACAAAGTAAAAACAAATGGGTGGTATTGAAATAACTCAAAAAAAAAATCGGTCCTTGGCCAATGCGCAATATTTGTGCAAATATATAAGTGTTTTTTCTTCAGAGGACTGCTGCTATTTTCAGGTAAAAGATTGCTCACTTGATATTTTCCTCTATACAACCTGGTAGCTGACGCATGTGCCAATAACATGTTATGAGCTGCTATATATGGTTCCACGCTGGAGTTACCCGCTGCACATTTTGTTATTCCGAATGGATCTGAACAGCGCCCAGGAGGGAATTGCCCATTATCGTAGGACGCAGTTGCAGCGATATTCACTTCATCAAGAGTAGTCCAGTACAAAACCCTGTCTCCGAACTCCCTGAAACACACATCTGCATAAGCTGTGAAATCCTCCCTGCGAGTTGCAGTACCAACATTGATCAGGATATTGGAGAAGTTCGCTTCGGAGAAATACTACTAAGCTGAAATTTACCGATCTAGGACCTGAGGGAGATCCAGCTGATATAACATAACATGGATTTGTACACCTGAAGAACCAAATAGTTATCCCTGCTGCTAAAGCTCACATATACATTACTCTTTTGAATGAATAATACTATATGAAGAATTTTTACAGTAGAAGTACCATGTCTCACGAGCTCATCTATAAGATTATTGTAGTACTGTAGCCCTTTTGGATTGACTGCTCCCCTTCCGTCTGCATATTCAGTTTCAAAAAATTTGATCAAAACCTGGAAATTCACTAACTCATCTATACACACTATTTTTTTTCTAAAACAAATGCTGGTACTTGGTATAAGCCTGGACCAGGAGATGGAGAATCTATAAGCCTCCAGGCCAATCTCAGCAATGAGCTTGACATCATCCTGAAACATTAGAATGTTTAGGTCAAATGAAGCAGAAAGTCAAATTATTGCCTTTCAGAATGATGATATAGATTCAACTTAGAAATTACAATAGAAATACTACATCGATACATTTTTTTTCTTTCTACAAAAAAGGGATACATCATAATTTCTTCAAAAACAAAACTTTAGAGACGAGACAGAATGTTAGCATGCCAGGAAAACTGGCATGGAAACACGAATGAACAGAAATCCACAAGATAGAAGCTTGCTCTGAATATCGTCTATATATTTCAGAAGACACGCTCCTTTAGAATTCGACAGCAGCAATGAAGAGGGTTTCAGGCCCTTATTTTCACCTTGTACTTGTGGTACCCGTCGGCGGCGACATCACCATTGCTTTTGTCCGGCATTTTCCCTGCAATCATGTACATGGATGGGAGTATGAAATGAAATCATGGCCCGGTAATGTCAGGGTGCAACAATATGAGAGCCACGGATGGGTGGGTGATAACGCCCAGCTCTGCTTTCTTCAGTTGCACAAACTCGAAGAGTAAATTAACCTGCGTGAGTAAATGTGTCCCAGATGCTTGGGCTCCTGCCGTCCTCAGCAACAGCACCCTCGTACTGCAAGAGAAATCACGTCGGTCAGTCAACACGGTAAGAACAAGTATAGTCGGCCGCGCGCCCTTGAGCAATCAGAGAGAGCACGCAAGAAAACCTCAATTCAATTGACATATTGATTGAGCTGGCGTTCGTTGTAGTATCTTCCGTTACCTGATACGCCGAGGTAGCTGCTCCGAAGACGAAATCCTCGGGGAAGTCGCTCCTCGTGAAGCCGAGAGCGCCATGGGCGGCGACGAACAACAGGAGGGAGAAAGCGGCAATTGCCGCGGCAGCCATGTCTCTCCTCTCCCCCTCGGGAGCGCGGCGACGAACAACAGGAGGGAGAAAGCGGCAATTGCGGCGGCAGCCATGTCTCGATCTCCTCTCCCCTGCGGGAGCAAGGAGCCAATAGGAGGGGGGAAACAGAACGTACTGTATTACGTAGTAAGACGCTGCGCGTCTTCAATTCAGCTCGTCCAAGCGAGAGGAAGGCCACCTTACCTGCCCATTTGTCCATGTGCACGCTTGTGTGGTGTGCATTCTCAGTACCAACCAGCATTTTCCCTGCGGATAACGGAGCAGGCCGATTTGCCACGCTCCTAGATCAGCCGCAGGCCACCAACTTGACATATAACTGATATTATTAAACTTGTTATGGATATTATTTTCGTAATTGTTGTTGATCAAAATATGATATTATAGTCCGTATCAGTTTCTGAATAAACTTATATTTGGATTGGAGAGCGCCTATGAAATAAAATTGACCGAAAGTAGAATGAACGGTGATGGGAGAACAAAAGAACAAGACGTTATTTCATTTTGTTTATACTTGTGACATTAAAAAACATCAATTTTTGTTGCCGCCCCATGAACTACGCTGCTGTGAAGGGAGGAATGGCCTATGGAAAGAGAATATTGGAACGAAGAAGCAAGCGGGCCAGTGGCTCGACTAGTCTCGATCAACAAACTTCAAGAAAAAAATGCTATCCAAACAGCACGGACACGATCAGATGGCGATGGGCAGCATCGGGGCAGTACACATCGAACTCGGCCTACCACATGTTTTTCTGCGGCGCCATACGCTTCGCCGGAGCCAAACTGATTTGGAAAACTTGGGCGCCACCAAAAGTTCGTTTCTTCATGTATCTCGCCCTACATAAGTGCGCAGTCGCATAGAAAAGATCATGCTCCGAAAACAGCTGAAACTAAACCTAAGCTTCAGAGGTCGCGCATGCCATCTCCATTTCAGAACCTCAATTGGCACACACGCCATATCACTAGTATTATACGAAGCCATAGCAATGCAAGAAGAAAACCCTGCAAGTTTTAAACAACCGAATATTTTAAACTCCACGTGAGACACGCTACCGCGCGCCGGGCAGAGATGCTTACAGGCTTACAGCGTTCCACCTATCAGCTTAGTGCACTTATCAGCAAGTACCTTCACCTTATCTACTACTCCACCATATTTATTTTGATGTCGTTAGGACACAAATCTTGTCTCAAATTTGAACTTATCTCTCTGTCATCATAAAAATAAATATGGGGGCAGTACATAAACAAGTTTCCCCAGAACAACTAGAATGGTCCAAGTAGTCCAACGATCATAAACAGAGAGCATAAGGAATCAGGGAATTACGCTAGCAGGCAGAACTAAACAAGGCACAAGAGCAAAAGGCAGTGTCTGCTGATACTGCTGAGGAACATCCACAGCCGTTCCCACGGCATTCTAGTATTCACGCTGCTTCTTGAAAGAGGTTTAGCTTAGTTACAGGACATAAAAGTGCACTTTTTTTATGGGAACACAAAAGTGCACTCGCATAGAAGCAAGGAAATACTAGGCACTTCCAGTCGCAGTTTCCCTTTCTACTCCTAACTCCTAACATACTGCAGAACCACACCTGTACATGATCATTCTACATGGCAACACAACAAACAGAAACTAGCCCACCAGAGTAAACCTGTCGTCCACCTTCCTGATGGCATGGACGGTCATCGTCACCCTCTTAGCGCCTTTCATCAGCTCGAAGGCGCAGATGTCGCCCTCGCGAAGCTTGTTTTCGCGCACAAACTTGAAAAAGTTGTAGTTTCTAATACCTTGGGTGTCTCGTCCACGTTTATACTTCACGCACCATTTGTCTTTCCTGTTTGGCCTGCACAGTATGATCTCGTGCAGCCTATTGTCCAGGTGATCAGCAGCAAAACGACTGGGGAAGATCTGCATAGCAAATGTTGGCAGTGTTACTAGTGCTCCAGATATGGGGAAGCTGGACAAAATTTACTTACGTGTGGCGTGGATTGATAAACTATATGTCCATTCATCGAAACAGACTCAAAAATTACTTACCAGAAAGTTGTTTCTGCGTCGAACATGGCTCATCTGAAGAACAGTGAAAAATGCAGGATTGTCAGACCGGATAGAAGACAAGGTGAGTACTTCCTCTTTTTCCTCATCGCTTAGCCGATCAGCAATCCTTGAGTAGTAGTAGTTGCCGTTAGAACACGTCGAACATGGCTCATCTGAAGAACAGTGAAAAATACAGGATTGTCAGACCGGATAGAAGACAAGGTGAGTACTTCCTCTTTTTCCTCATCGCTTAGCCGATCAGCAATCCTCGAGTAGTAGTAGTTGCCGTTAGAACATCCTTCGTCACTATCCTCTTCACCAATTGCCTCGCGCTTGACATGATAGTTGCTACTATTTGGAGATTCAGATAGCATCCCTGTGAACATAATGCACATTATTTGAATCAGAGTATGCTATTTATTTTCTAACACAAGTATCAGCGTGTATATTTAAAAAGATCAATTACAACACATTACAGGGAAACAAGACATCTGTAACTGTACGCTTACAGTTCTTTGAAGTAGTGGCGTCTTGAGGAGATCCAACCAGCTGAGACGGCGTAGTAGTATCCTCGGAATCACTCAAACTGCAGTGTTCATCATGGTGGAGCCAATTCGGCTTGGCGACAGAATTCTTAAGCATACTAGGACTGGTTTTTTTGGCAAATTGAAAAGAAACTTTCTCGCAGCCACTTGCCTCAAAAATGAGGACCTTAAAAGAAGAGTTGCCACTGCATGTGAAGATAAGGAGGTCATTCTCTTGCAGTTTATGTGCCTTGACAAAATCCTCCCATCCTGACTTGAGGAACAGGAGCCCGTCGGCATCCTTGTCCACACCGATGTGCCATGTTTCACCGTTGGGCGCTTTCAGGTTGAACTCTTTGCTGATGTTTCCGTTGAAGTTCTTTCCAAACTTCACTGGTATGCTCTATAAGAAATTGACAGTTCGTTACCTATTTGGTTAGTTTTCCTGGTAATGATGGATCAACTAACAAAAATGTATCTCTAAATGTAACTGAAATTGGCAAGAGGACAGTCACAAAAAAAAGGAAGAAAAGAGAAGAAAGTGACATAGCTGGCTAATTACACAAGGGAAAAGCTTAGAAACAGTATGCACGTCCTTTACTCTGTTTTTTCTGTTCTTTTCGTTTCAGCATATCTTCTTTGCCTAACAGGGAAGCACAAACCACAGGTATTAGGAACTAAGTTATGTATAGTTAAGATATCATCATCCTGTTTTACTTATTACTATTTCAGATATCTACACATGAACCTTACTATGACATTTATGTTATTGATGAAATAAGCATATTTGTGATGACAAATCTACTAATGCCGTGCCCACATTTTACAAATCCAAAGACTTCTATGTAAAAGGGGAAAAAAAATGACACCAACCTTTCCAAAGCGACATATCTCGCAGTTACAGAACACAAATTAAGTTACTACGGTCCAATTGACATGTTAATCTAGCGTCCACACTTACGATGCCCCTGGCGAAATCTCCAGTCATGAGCTTGAAGAAGCGGATCTTGGTCACATCCATGTGCTCCCAATAGTAGTGTTGCTGCCACTCCTTGCAGCTCGCACACCCTTTCTCAACTATCTGCCATGCAAGATGCAACCAAATAACACTGTCACAGAACAGCAAATACTTCATTGGATCATATATACGAGAGAGAGAGAGAGAGAGAGAGAGAGAGAGAGAGACCATTCTCTTTCTTGCACCGTCCTGCGAGTCTGAGGTTCCGAGGTGAAGCTGCTCTCGTCTCGTCGATGCTAACGATGGAAACAGAGGACGGTGAGGGAGAAAGGAGTGGTTACAGTTACAGAGAGATTTATTGAGGTTTCACTTAAGAGTTGACACTGTCAAGTAGACCAGGGGCTCATGGACCTGTGCCAATGATAAGTGGGCCACTCCCACTGCGGCAGTTCACCAGGACGGTGTTTTTCCCAGCCGCACGCCTCGAGGAGGGGACGACTGGTGAAAGGTGGCAGTAATAATGTAGGTTAATTGAAGCAGTGAGCAACATTAATCGACAGACGAAGGTTGCAGAATTGATCCGTCGGTTAATGTTCAAGATGCTTTGTATCGTCAAACAAACTCAAGAATTTTTTTTTGGGTTCAGACGGGTTGTCGAGAAAATCATAAGAGGTTTGATCGGTTTGTAATTTGGAATCGAGCACGCTATGAACTGCAGAACCTCAAGCCTGGTAACAAGGAGCATGACGCAGCAAGGATCTAGTATAATTGTTGTTCTAAGGATTTTATATTTAATAAGTTTTTGCACAGCCGTCTGATCAAGTGTTGCGGTTCTAGATCGAGTTCTGAAGTCCGCACTTTTTCTGAAGCAAGCCATACGTGCAGTGAGGATTGAGGACATTCTTGATCGAGATCACTGTCAATGCATGTTTCGGATCTGCCAGGTTATAGATCTCGTCTCTCTACCTGGTCATGCCTGAATTTACAGAGTATATCCTCGACACGAAATATAACTGCTTATAATAATATCAAAAAAATTGCTGTTAGACTGCGTATCTCCAACTGTAGCAAAGCACCAAGAAGGATAGTTCAGCAAACTTTTGGGGACACTGAACATGACTCACTTTGCTAACCGAGCATTCGACCAGTGCGGTAGCAGTACATTCCATGGGCCAAACCAGCTGTTGATACTCTGCTCTGCTCTCATATACTCCGTATGTCATATTAACCAGGAATTGGAAGTGATCAAAGATGTGATTACTAAAGAACTGAACAATGCAGGAGCAGGATCTTGACGCAACATTATGCACCCCTCTAACTAGTATAGCAAAAAGTCCAAATCCTTACAAGTTCTCTAAACAGAGTCCAGAGTGGCATGGATGTTCGGCGATCGATTTCGTGGATCGTGACCAAGCCGTGCGTAAATCCATGGAGCTGGCAGCACAATATCAGTTGTTGTTGTTGCGAACACCACACAACGCCGGAGCGTGCGTCCTTCAACATTCACGGGAATAGCTCGCTGAGCGGGCATTCCTCGCCGCCGCCGGCGGCCACGCGGGAGACAGGCCGCCGCTGCTGCTTCTCACCGCGGTCAACAGAGCTGCGCGACCGGTGGAAACGGCCTGGCGGAGGGACGCGTGGTGGCCGAAGTGGATGCGGCGGCCAGAGCGGTGCGGAGCTCGCCGGCGTCAACCAGCGCAACCCGGAGGACTGGCGTGCAAACTATTACCGCGATCCAATTATTTACAAAACGACCTCTGATTTGGATCGTGATCAATATTCGCGATCCAAATTAGGAGGCTGTATGGAAATTATTTGGATCGCGATTATTAGTCGCGATCCAAATGAGGGGGCCGTTTGCAAATAGTTTGGATCGCAGGTGATGTCGCGGCAGCGGCACGGCGTCCCCGCGCTGCTCGTGGTGACGATGAGGCTCTGCGAGGTGACCGGGAACACGGGGGCTTCCTCCGTCTCCACCCACGAGCCCTAGATTCTCGAGACACGCTCTCGACGCTCCACGCCCATTGCCTCTTCGACTGCCTTGTCGGTCGTCGCAAAGGCCAAGGAAATGAGCCGCCTTTCGGCGATCTCGCCGGCCATGGCGGGTGGCTCTGGGTACACCGACCTATGGCGACTCGCCGAGGTTCGATTGGGTGAAGGGGTAGGTGGCCGAGCAGCTGGGCAGGCATCGCGAGATGTCTCTTCCCCTGCCCCCGCTCCCCATCCCATGGAAGAGCAGAACCGCCTGTTAAATAATTAAGCAATTTTTTAGTTAATTTAATCTATAAATTTTCTAATAAGGCGATAGAAGTAATGACAATGAACATACTGAATATTAAATCAAGAACATACCCAGCGAAAGTTCCTGCGCCTGAAGCGCTGGGAGATCCATTCTCAAGAACCATTGTCGATGAAGATGTTGTGCGCAGTGCAGAATCTGGGCGAGCAGTCGCGATGTCGCTCCTCAAAAACCTGGTCTCATGTGGACGGAGTTTCGGAGGCATGCTCTTCCAGATGTCGGTGCTCGCCGAAATCCGGAACAGAGATGTTTTCGTAGGCAACAGCGAGCGGAAGGAATGAATTGCGAATGGTTGTGGTCTCGTTTCCACACGCACGGAAGGCTCTATTTATGAGAGCGGAACAGGTTCGGAGGCCTGCTCTTCCAGATGTCGGTGCACGCCGAAATCTGGAACGGAGATGTTTTCGTAGGCAATAGCGAGCGAAAGGAATGAATTGCAAATGGTTGTGGTCTCGGAAGGCTCTATTTATGAGAGCGGACTCGAGCGAACAGATGTCGGTTCATTTGAGAGGCACCTGTTTCGACAAAACTTCCATAACGAACGGACGCGACGCGACCGACGG
>LAPY01000590.1:156783-167750 GCA_000970635.1 Eragrostis tef
ATCGGTGTGCCCCGCCGTGGCGACCCGGTGCGGAGCTCGCCGGCGTCGACCGGCGGAACCCGGAGCCGGCGACGGGGGTCTTTTGTGCAAAATATAACTGCCGTCCCAATAATTTACAAAAAGACCCCTGGTTTGGATCGCGATAAATAGTCACGATCCAAATGAGGGGGTCGTTTGCAAATAGTCCGGATCGCGGGGGTGATGTCGCGACGGCGGCCCAGCGCTTCCGGCGGCGAGCCCCGCCGCCCTGTGTCCAGCGCGAGGCCATACATGGTCAGGAGCACGGATTCTTCCTCCGCCTCTGCTCACGAGCCTTAGATCCTCCCGATATGCTCTCGCGGCTCCACGCACACTGCTTTCCTCAGCCGCCTCATTGCGACCAGAGAAATGAGCCGCCTTTCGACGATCTCGCCAGCCATGGCGGGCGGCTCGCCGGAATTGGATTGGGTGCGTCCCCTGCCTCCGATCTCCGAAGCACAGAACCGACTCCTGCTCTGCTCTGCGTGGGCGAAGGCTCAAGTCACTGCAAGACGAATCAGGTTAACAACTACTCGTATCAGTGTCTATTAGACCAAAAGGCATCACAAATGTGTGTCTATCTCTTCACATCGTCCGTCCTTCATACCACGTGATTTGTGAACAGATGAACAAAGGATGTTTCCTATCCTGCATTTCCTACAGCTAGTTGTTCAACCCTGATACCTCGGAGTTCTGCAGTGCTGGTCCATTGGGTTGCTGGACATCCGACATACGCAATCACTACGTCGAATGTATCAGAGGTTCATTCTCACGTTTATATTTGGTTTCTGTTCTGTTTGCATCCAAGGATTTCAGAGACAAAAAAAATTGAGCCATGCAACTTCTAGTAAAGGTAATGCAGGGTTTTAATTATTGTGCAGAATCTCTTACTGAGAACTCTGTAATTTCTAGCTGGTGCTAATTAGTGCAGATTTTGGTGATTCGTTCTTGAAAAGCAGTTGTTTGACAGTTTCACATCAGCTTGCTCGAACGTGCTTCAGAGTTCAGACAAAAAGAACAGTTGCGGAGGTATGCATCTTCGCCGTATTTTTTTCACTAATTCTAAGGTGCTTTACCGTGGTTTGAGCAAGAAACTTGACAAAACGAACAAGACTTTATTTCCATTTCGTTATGCTTGTGAGAAAATTTTGTTAGTATACAGCAATACAAGTGTCTCAACACCTCTGCACTCTGAAACATGTTCGACCAAAAAAGGCTGGAACAAAACCTGGCACCTTAGATGAAACTTTGGAGAGGCATCACCTGCTGCATATCCATTTCAGAACCTCAATGGCGAAAACCTTATATGCCATTGCTTATCATCAATTGTCATACACATCACGGCACCGTACAAATGAAAAAGAAACCATAGCAATGCATTAAGCAAACACTGCAAGTAGCTCCACCACATCTGCTACACAAACAAGCTTCCTCTGAACAAATAAAATGGCCCACCAACCATGAACAGAGAGCATAAGCAATCAGGGAATTACACTAGCAGGCAGAAGGCACAAGAGCAAAAGGCAACATTTGCTTAGGAACATCCACAACAGGTCCACAGTGTTCTAGCATCCACACTGCTGCATGAAAGTGGTTACAGGACACAAAAGGGCACTTGCATAGAAGCAAGGCATTACTAGGCACCTCTAGTTTCAGTTTCCCGTTCTACTCCTACATAGTACATAGTTACATACTACCTACTGCAGATACGGCACCTGTACATGAGCATTCTGCATGCCAACACTTGTACTACAGAGCAAACAAGATCTAGCCCACCAGAACCAACCTGTCGTCCACGTTCCTGATGACATGGACAGTCATTGTCACCCTCCTCACACCTTTCATCAGCTCGAAGGCACAGATGTCACCCTCGCGAAGCTTATTTTCACACACGAACCTGAAAAAGTTGTAGTTTCGAATGCCTTGGGCAGTTCGCGCGTGATAGTACTTCACGCACCACTTCTCTTTCCTGTTTGGCCTGCAAAGTGTGATCTCGTGGAGATTACTGTCAAGGTGATCGGCAACAAAATGACACGGGAAGATCTGCACAACAGCATTGGTTGTGTAAGTATTTCTCCAAGATACAGGGTAAGTTCAACAAAATTGACATAATTATATATGTCGTAGATCGCTAAAGTATATTCATGCACCAAAATAGACTTACCAGAAAGTTCTGGTTTCGTCGAACGTGGCTCTTCTGCAGAATAGTGAAAAATGCAGGATTGTCAGACCGGATAGAAGCCAAGGTGATTACTTCCTCTTTTTCCTCATCACTTAGCCGATCAGCAATCCTTGAGTAGTAGTATTTGTGGTTAGAATATTCTTCATCACTATCTTCCTCGCCAACTTCCCCACGCTTTGGAGATTCAGGCAGCATCCCTGTTGAACATAATGCAAGAATCAGTATATACATTGAAAAGGAACAGTAAAAAACATTCCTGTTGATATATAGTTTCAGGTTTATCTGTGAACTGACTGCACAATATCTCGTAATAAACAAACACTGCGTATGTCACCTGTAAACTTATAGCAATTCTACTTACTTGATTTCTTCCCACTAGAATTCTGTGAAGTAGTGGCAACTTGAGGTGATCCAACCAGCTGAGACGGCTTACTAGTATTTTTAGAATCACTCAAGCTGTATTGCTCATCATGTTTGCCCCAATTTGCCTTGTTGGCAGAATGTTTAAGCATATTAGCGCCAGTTTTGTTGGCAGACAGAGAAGAAACTTTCTCGCAGCCATTTGCCTCAAAGATCAAGACCTCAAAGGAAGAGTTTCCACTGAATGTGAAGACAAGGAGGTCATTCTCCTGCAGTTCATGTGCCTTGACAAAATCCTCCCATCCTGACTTGAGGAACAGCTCGTCGGCATCCTTGTTCACACCGACTTGCCATGTTTCACCGCTGGGCGCTTTCAGGTTGACCTCTTTGGTGATCTTTCCATTGAAGTTATTCACAAACTTCTCTGGTATGCTCTGATAGAAAAAATGAAATTCGTTACCAATGTGGATGATTTTCTTATGATGATACTATAGTAACTAAAGGCAATCATTTTCTTGAAAACATTAAGCAACTAACATGTAATCTCGTGCAGACTATTGTCAAGGTGATCAGCAACAAAACGACTTGGGAAGATCTGTGCAACAACGTTGGTTGTGTCAGTATTAGTCTTAAAACAGGTCAGCTCGACAAAAAATTACATAATTATGGTGTAGACTGCTAAAGTATATTCTTGCTCTTAAATACACTTACCAGAAAGTTGTTGTTGCGTCGAACATGGCTCATCTGTAGAACAGTAAAAAATGCTGGATTGTCAGATTGGATTGAAGCCAAGCTGATTATTTCCTCCTTCTCCTCGTCGCTTAGCCGGTTGGCAATCATTGAATAGTAGTAGTTTGAGTTAGAATTTTGCTCATCACTATCGCCTTCACCAATTGCCTCATGCTTGACATGATCGTCACTACTGTTTGGAGACTGAAGCAGCATCCCTGTGAGCACAATGCAAGTATCAGGACATGTACACCAAAAGGATCAATGGAAACACATTACTGATGATGCATAGTTTCAAGCTATGTGTTATCTTACTGCACGGAGACCACAGAAGAGGATTGTATCAACCGACCTCAAATTTTAGTTACTTGTAGTGTCTACTTCCAGTGTCAGTGTGTCACACTGTAACTTGTAACATATCTACTTACTTGGTTTCTTGCAGGGAACAATATCGTTCAGACTACTTGTAACCAGGGTATGCTTCTGTGAAGTACTGCCGCCTTGAGGCGATCCGACCAGCTGAGACGGTGTAGTAGCATCCTCAGAACCACTCAAACTGTAGTGGCCATCAAGTTGACCCTGGTTCACCTCGTCGTCGGAGTATTTACACATATTAGGACCGGTTTTGTTGGCAAAGAGAGAAGAAGCTTTCTCGCAGCCACTCGCCTAAAAAATGAGGACCTCAAAGGAAGAATTGCCACTGCATGTGAAGATAAGGAGGTCATTCTCCTGCAACTCATGTGCCTTGACAAAATTCTCCCATCCTGACTTGAGGAACAGCTCGTCTGCATCCTTCTTCACACTGACGTGCCATGCTTCACCGCCGGGCACTTTCAGGTTGAACTCTTCGGTGATCTTTTCATTGAAGTTCTCCACAAACTTCTCTGGTATGCTCTGATAGAAAAATGACATTCATTACCCATGTGGATGATTTTTATATGATGATTCTATAGTAACTAATGCAATCTTTTTCTTGAAAACATTAATCAACTAACAATCGATATGTCAAAATGTAACTCAAGCTTGGCACGTGGACATCAGCTTAAACCATGTTTTTACTGACTTGCAATATGTCTGCCTCCCAATCAAGTGCTTTACTAGTCACATAAGAGATAAAAGCTTAAATTGTATAGGTGTGTGCTGCACTCTCTTTTTTTTGCTTAGAACTTTGTTTTTTTCAATAACATATTTTCTATACCTAACAAGGTTAGCACAAAATAACCAAATGTTTTAGGACTTTGGAGATAAATGATGCACAATTAACTTTTATAGTTACTACATCATATTTTCATCAGGAAAATGTCACTTTCACCCATCCTATTTTCTGATCATTTCAGACATTGACACATGATCTCTACAGATATAATCAATATGCATGTCCTTTCACTCCCAAACTTCTTTTCTTTTTCTTGAAAATTTGCTAACTTCCATTCACTGGGTTAGCACAAATTAATATCCACATGTCTTAGAAGCTACAGGATGCAAAATTTGAACTATTAAGATACTGTGTCTTAGTTCTGGTTGTACATTTAAGATACCCACGTTCAGACATTTAATACCTATAATCTCTACTACTCCATTTCTGCTATATGTTAGTAGAAGCTACAAAGAAAATCGATGAGATGATCAATATGTGTGCTGATAAATCTACTACTTACACAGTTCCCATATTAAAGTCCCCAAATACTTTTAAGTGTACTCTTGGTCGAAATTGCAAATATCAAAAGCAAAAAAACTTGGTGCGGATCGGATAACAAAGCTTAAGTTACATCACCATTCACTTGACACAGTGACAGTATATACAGGGGTAATCAAGCGTCGACACTTACGATGCCCTTGGCGAAATCCCCAGTCATGAGCTTGAAGAAGCGGATCTTGGTCACAGCCATGTGCTCCCGGTAGTAGTGCTCCAGTCACTTCCTGCACCTCGCACACCCCTCAACTATTTGCTCTGCAAATAATGCAACCGTGCAAAACTGTCACAGCACTAGTATTTCACAGTGTCAAATATGAATTCACTGAGAGAGAAACATAGAGGGAGTTCTTGACCATGCTGTTCCTTTCATCCTTGCAAGTCTGAGCTTCCGAGGTCACCCTCTTCTTGATGTTAACGAGAGAGCGAGTGTTTTGATGAAGGTGACGGGGCTGGTAAGCTTTATCGAGATTTCACCAAGGTGTGCAGAGGAGGCTGCTGAACCAGGCGTTCGTGGACCAGCGTCAATGAAATGTGGGGTCGGCACAGCATCTTCTTGAATCTTGAGGACGGTGTTTCTCTCATGCTCCCGTCGTCTTGAGCGGTGGCGGCGAAGCTGGCAGTAACAAGCTGAGTGTACATTTTCACGGCACAGCTGTCGTGTGCTCGTGAACTGAACGAACTATTGATGACAATGAACGCACCACCACTCTGTTCCCCGTGTGCAGGGCAGCTGGAACTGAACGAACGTTATTGATGACAATGAACGCACCACGGTATACTCTCGATGTGACACCGGCGCCGTCTACCCATTTTTGTGATGCTTTTGCGATATTATTAGCAGCAGCATTTGACCCACTTAACAAGATGATGCTCATGCACACCACATCTTCGGTAGCTCGAGTAGCACGTTATGAGATATACTAGAAGAAGAAGCAGATCAAAATAACTCTGATAATAGACCTAGCTGTAATGAGGAGCGTTGAAGCAGATCAAAATAACTCTGATAATAGACCTCTTCATTGGAGAACGACAGAAGGTGGAAGCTCTGCCGTCCAATTAATGTAGGAATGGGATCAACGTAAACATTCTCTGTTTCATCCTCGTGTCATCGTGCAAGAGCTCTTGTCTGGTAATCAAATCCGTCGAGTCTCTGTATTGTGACCCGAAATGAATATATAGAAGTGCATTTCCGTATTGCGACCATACTCGCCAACCAGAACCATCCACTTCTAATGGGCTGTTAGCGGCATCCGTTGATTTTTGGCTGTCACTCTGTACTCATATTTGCAATGCTTTTATGATCTTATTAATAGCAGCATTTGATCCTTAAATAGCACGAGAATGAGAAGGAAGAAGCTGCAAGCCAGAAACATACGTCAACGCCACAAGGATTCCATCACATGCAGAAAGCGCCAACATTGTGACCTGACCTATCCTACATACCACTATTCGTAGATGTACAGACATACTCCTACTCTGGTAATAGACATCTTAAATGGAGAAGATGGCAGCTCTGCCGTCCAATTATGAATCGACATTACAAAGGCAGGAAGCACAACTCTCTTTAGAGGATTGATTCGAGGACATTAGTGCATCTTGACGTGCAGGGGCGGGCCCACTTGGGTTCAAAGGTATTCAACTGAATACCCATTATTTTTGACAAAAAAATTTGTATATATAATGTTTTATAGGTATAAACATAAAAAAACAAAAGAAGACACATGCTTACTTTCAATTCTATCAAAGAAAGGCCCACCTAGACCCAACTTGCCTCAACCTACCGCAGCCCATTAGGAATATTGGCCCACCACTGTTATCCGATTGATTCAGCTTTCAGCTGCCGCACACGATCGTGATTTCTCCGCCCTCGATCAAGTTCTGAAACTGCCCTGCCGCCTGCTGCCTCGCCGCCTAGAATTTCAATCGGGACTTCTACCGTCACGCCGCCCAGAAAATCCAATCCAATTGGATCGGTCGCCGTCGTCAATTCTGTCCATCACGCCGCGCCGCCGCCCAAGACCCTTTGGCCCGGCCTGACTGCTGCTGCCGCCGTGCCGCGCCGATCGCCGGCTCCTGCTCTATCAGGTATTTTCGTATAACTTCGTATAATGTCAAGCTATCCGGTCAATGACCAAGATTCAGTTAGAAGAGCATACATTGCAATGGGGCCATGTCAACCAAAGATGAAGAAGGAAAATTTTCCACAACATAACTGTGGAGGTATGCGCCGCTTCCTACCTAAATGGTTTGCTGAATTCAAGTGGATTGAGTATAGTGTGCAAAGAGATGCTGCATATTGCTTTGTTTGCTATTTGTTCAAAGATAGTTGCAAATATCCTGGTGGAGCTGCTTTTGTTGATGAAGGGTTTCGAAATTGGAATCTGAAATCTAGAATCCGTAAGCATGCTGGTGCCATCAATAGTGCTCATAGGGAAGCAGAAGAGAAATATAGCTTGTTCATGAGACCTAAGTCATCAATTCGTGAGAATATTACAACAAACACTGCACAGTTTAAGGCTAAGTATCTAGCTCGCTTGACATGGTCACTGAAGTGCATAAGATATCTTTTGCGCCAAGGGTTAGCTTTCCGTGGTCATGATGAAAAAGAGGATTCACTCAACAAAGGGAATTTTCGGGAACTTTTAGCATGGCTGGCAGGAAACTTTGAAGAGGTTAATCTAGTGGTACTAGGAAATGCACCGCAAAATTGTCAGATGGTAGACCATAAGATTCAGAAACAGCTAATTGCTGCGTGTGCTCATGAAACAACTAAATTTATCATAGAGGAACTTGGTGATGAGTGTTTTGCAATACTTGCTGATGAGTCAAGCGATGCATACCAGCGGGAACAATTGGCTCTTTGTTTGCGTTTTGTCAATAAAAGAGGACAGCCGGTTGAGCGGTTTCTTGGTCTTATCCATGTCGCAGATACTACATCATTGACTCTTAAAGAAGCAATTCAGTCATTGCTTATCAAATATCAATTGCCCTTATCAAAGGTACGTGGTCAAGGGTATGATGGAGCTAGTAATATGAAGGGTCATGTTTCTGGCTTGAAGAAACTAATTATGGATGAGTCCCCTTCTGCTTATTATGTTCATTGCTTTGCCCATCAACTTCAGCTAACCCTTGTAGCAGTTGCTAAGGAGAATACTGACTGTGATTGGTTCTTTGGGCAACTTTCATTTCTGTTGAATGTTCTAGGGATGTCTTGTAAAAAGATCCGCATGCTTCGCATAGCTCAAGCTGAATACATGGTCGAAGCATTGAAATTGGGTGAAATTGAAACTGGGCAAGGTTTGAATCAAGAAATGGGCTTAGCAAGGCCAGGTGACACACGTTGGGGATCTCACTACAGAACTGTAATGCATGTTATGTATTTGTATCCTTCAATCAAGAAAGTTCTCTTCAGGATTGGGAATGAAAGTAAAGGAGCAGAAGCAAATGGAGCTCAAACTATGCTCACAGTATTTAAGTCATTTGAGTTTGTTTTCCTTCTACACTTGATGAATGAAATATTTGGATACACAAATGACTTATGCAGTGCTTTGCAAAGAAGAGAGCAAGACATTGTAAATGCAATGGATCTTCTTGAATTCACAAAGGTAGCACTGGATATTTTGAGAGATGATGATGGATGGCAAGAATTCCTTAACAAGGTCACTTCTTTTTGTGAGAAGCACAAAGTAAAGGTTGTTGACATGAATGGGAAGTATATTCCTATGCAAAGATCAAAGCAGTTCTATAGAGGTACCATTAATTACCATCGGTTTCATGCTGATATGTTTTTGGGTGTCATTGATAGGCAACTTCAAGAGCTTAATAATAGGTTTGATGAGGTAAACACAGAACTACTTAGATGCATGGCATCATTCAGTCCACACAATTATTTTTCAGCTTTTAATGCTGACAACTTGGTTAAGCTTGCTGGGTTCTATCCTCATGACTTTGAAGTTGAAGAAATTAACCAGCTTCCTTTTCAATTGCAACTCTATATCAATGACATGAGAAATGATGAAAAATTCAGAAATTTGAGAGGATTAGCAGAGTTGTCTATGATGCTAGTTAAAGAAGGAAAGGTTTCTACGTATGACATTGTTTACAAACTTCTCAAATTGGTGCTTGTTCTTCCTGTTGCAACGGCTGGTGTAGAGAGGATTTTTTCTGCAATGAATTTTATTAAAAATAATCGACGAAACAAGATGGGGCAGAAGTATTTGAATGGCTGCTTGGTCACATTCATTGAAAGGGAATTCTTCTTGCAAGCTAAGGATCAGGACATCATCACTCACTTTCAAAGCATTAAGCATCGAAAAGTTGTCCTGTAATCTGTAAGCGTTCTTACCATTTTGCTGATTTATCCTCTATTTATTGCACATGTTGCCACTTTAATTTGTTGATCAAGAACTACATATATGTAAGGAACAATTTCAAATTTAGATCAGTTTTATGAATAAATGATGTTGACACTCAATCATGTCCTATATATATATATATTATTTAGGGTGTCAAAAAAATTTTGGGTGTCAAAAATTTTTTTTTGCCCATTGCAAATTTTGAATACCTATGCTCAAAATCCTGGGCCCGCCACTGTTGACGTGAACATCCACGAGGTTAGATTGTTATCGCTAATGTCACTGATAGAAGCTACTCCACTTTCGAATTCTCTGTCTGCCAATCAAATCCTACTAGACGAGTAACTGTCTTGAGACCGCACTCGCCAACCAGAACCGCACCATCCATTCGTAACGAGTTGTTTCGTTGATATCAGCAACACCCGTCTGTATTCCTAATTTACGGTGGAGCGAAGCCAAGAACAGTTTAGTACTACATACCCGGTGCTTGTGTCACCACCAGCTTCTTCTGTTGGGAAGTTGGCGGTAGGATTAGGATGGATGGATTCACATTCACTGCTTCCTTGGCTTGGCACCACCACCAGCAAGGCATGACCATCCATGTGACCGTTGCCGCATCGGATCATGAGTCGTGACACCGGCCTTTCGGCATGCCCCATGCGGGCGCACAACGCCGTAAGCAGGGTTTGCAAAACCGTCGGTTACCGATCGATAACCGGACTAACCGGTCCGGTTCGATTTTTTCGGTTTATCGGTTACTGAATTTGAATTTAAAATAAATTTAAAAATTTAATAAATTTTGTTCGGTTTTCATCGATTGTGATCGATTACCGACCGGTAACCGGCCTTACCGGTCCGGACCGGTTAGAACGGTCTCATCGGTAAGGTAAACTTTGGCCCGTACGTACACCTGGCGCAACCGCACGTGCAACAAGCAGTAGTATAAACAGTACCAGAGTGGCCGGAGCCAGACAGATGTGGTGTAGCAAGAGCGAGCAATCGACCGTTAAAAAAAAAAGGGCGAGCAATCGAGCAGAACAGAGAAGCGTAGCTCGCCACGGACAAACCAGCCGTTGTGGTTGAGCGCGCCGCGCGTGCGGCTTGAGTCGAGAGGCATGGAGAAGAAGAGGGAGACGGTGGTGCTTTACCCGGGCGTCGGCGTCGGCCACCTGGCGCCCATGCTCGAGCTGGCCACCGCGCTGCTCCGCCACGGCGCCGGCGACGCGTTCCACGTCGCCGTCGCGCTCGTCGAGCCGCCCGTGACCGACCCCGGCTTCCTCGCCGCCGTGGCGCGCGCCAAGGCCACCCACACGTCCGTCGCCTTCCCCGTCCTGCCACCGCCGGAGGCCGCCGTTGCCGGCTCCGGCTCGAGCACCGGCGAGCTCGACATGGCGACCAGGCTCCGGTTCCTCCGCGCCATGAACGCGCCGCTCCGCGACTTCCTCCGCTCCTCGCTCTCCGTCCGCGCGCTCGTCCTCGACATGTTCTGTGGCGACGCGCTCGACGTCGCGGCGGAGCTGCGCATCCCGGCCTACTTCTTCTTCGCGTCCGGCGGCACCGGCCTCGCCGTCTTCCTCGGCCTCCCCGCCCTGCACGCCGGCCTGGGGGATGCTGGCTTCGGCGGGGC
>LAPY01000591.1:5501-22146 GCA_000970635.1 Eragrostis tef
GGTTTTCTCGTCCGCCGCCGGCGACCGGCGGGGAGCAGGGTGAGGTCGAGTCGTTTGGACTGAGCGCAATCGCGACCGTTTTCAAAGATCCAATGGCTCGCAATAGCCCACTGTAGGGTGGACCACCGTCAATGGAGTCAGCCGACGTTTTGCAGAAAACCACCCAAATTCGATCGCGACTATTAATCGCGATCCAAATATTTACAGTTAACCCCCTAATTTGGATCGTGACTATTAGTTGCGATTCAAACATTTACATTTAACCTCCTGATTTGGATCGTGACTATTAATCGCGATCCAACTATTTGCATAAATATCCTTTTACGATCCTCTTTTTCACAAATTAGCCCCTCCCCTGTCGTGGCCGCCCTCTCCGTCGTCTTCCCGTCCGCCGCCGGCAACCTGCAGGCGACGGCGGCCCTCATCGTGATCCTCCGCTTACTCCTCGGGGTGAGAGCCCTACTCCCTCTTTTCCTTCGTGTTAGACAAAATGCTTGATCAGTCTGCATACCGGTTCTTCAGGCGTCCACTTCTCACGACTGGCACTGCCGTGACCACTTCTTCAGCTCGTGGCTCTCTGCATGCCACTCGTCTGTAACTGCATCCGGATAGATAGGATCTCCATCGTGTATAGCTGATGGTTGTTGTACTGCGCACGGCAATCCCCTGCGCCTGTAATGCCTGTATAAGGCACTGTATTCACCTCAATACAATTCATCGGTTCACACACTTTCACTTCGCCGCGTCCAGCGAAGGCGGAGGACCGATCCACTCCTGTGGCTGGGGCATCTCGGAGGATTCAACACCCAGGGAGCCAGGGAGGCGATTCCCCAAGGATTCGTGCTCCACCTCCACCTCGTCCATGTTGGCTTTTGAGACACTTTTCATTTTTCAGTGAAGATGGACTTTCATGCGACGTAGATTAACAGAAACAAGGTACAAAGGCTAGCTAGTGGTTCTGTTCACATGTTCATCATGGCTGATATTTCCCCAGCGAATTGGGGGAAGCCTCTCTCGCTGATATTCCTTCCAAGAATCAAATAAACACAAGGATTGTGCACTTGACAGTGGAATCAGCTCCGGTGAACATGTCAGTGATAATACGCAAGTCAGTCGCAAAAAAAAAAGTGATAATACGCAAGCAGGAGGTGTAGAAAATGCAGTGTCAGGTTGCTCATTTGCATCGTATGTAGGCTTCTTTGGCTGGCGCATTGCGCTTCCACACTATAATCTTCACCTTTAAATTTTGTTGATATAGAAGAGAATTCTTTTATCCAGGCAAAACGCTGCATTGGTTGGAATCAGCGGAAGTTCGTGTGACAGGCTCCAGAGGGTGTGTCTGATCATACTACAGTTTTAGCTTCAGTCCAAGAAACTGAATGCGTTTTGAAGTTCAGTAGCCTGTCATAGCGCTATTTTCAACCCCGATTGCAAGAATGAGTCTGATGCCGAGGCCATTTCATTGTCATTTTCGACGGACTGTACAGTGTTGATCTCTCTCTGGATGGAAAATACGTATTTTGGTCACGAACGTGCTTCCTTTGGGTCCCATTTGGAATCTGGAAAATAGAATTCAGGATTCGTGAACTTGTTGGACTGTTTCTCTTGAATATTTGTTGTTCAGGCCCAGACAGTCTGATTAATGTGCCAAGACAAGTTCAATCAATCACCTTATCTTGCAAAAAAAAAAACCTACTTACTACAACACAGTGGCTAATAAGATCGAAAACAAAAAAGACAGTTGCTCAGATGTGCCGAGCTACCAACCAGTGGTATCTTGCTCTGTTCATCTCCCATCACCCCGAATGCATAATGCACGGCCACGGTCCCTAGCCGTCTGTTCTGCTGAAAGCAACACAACGTCCAATTATTGCAAGAAAACAAGTGGAGCAGGGAGAATAGTGGTTTCAGGAACCCACAAGCCCACCGATTGCAACATCCCGTCGGCAGTCGTGTACCCAGTGAGGTCAACACACATTTTTCGGCTCCAGAAGCTGTTTAGTCCTGCACGCCTTGACGGAAAGGCAGGCCAAGGTTCACTGATCCCATTCCAATTCTACCACAGCTCATCATCGCGCCGTTCTTGTTTCTACTGGTTGGTGACAACAGCTGCGGCTGTCTCGAACGTCCCCAGGATAAAGACCATTTTGGAAGTTTTATAGACACTAGATCCGTCGAAGTCGACAGCCAGGTAGCTCCATCCGCAACCGAAACTTCAAGCAAGGGGGAACGTTACTGGCAATGAGAAACTTGGCGACGGTGAAGGCGAGCTGTACTCTTCAATTCCACACCATCAATGCTGATGCTTCATCATACTGCGCGTGAATCTTTATTTGCTGGCTCAGGTGCTAGAGGCCAATGCCCTGCCAAGTTGTGTCAAACTATCATCCTGGTTCAGAGAGTTCTGGAAAACATATTTCCTTCCGGTTCAGTTTGGAAAGATGTCCTGCCAACAGGAAAGCAAAAAAAAGGAAGCAAATCATGGGTTTGATAAGCAATCATTGTGTAAAATAATCAACTGAATTCAAAATGGTTACATATACATGCTGCCTACGTGATCTGTTGGGCGACAGACGATTTTCTTTTCCTTGGTCACTGTGAATTAGTTTTTCTCTTTTGTTTAATGAAAGGGTGAATTAAGTTTTCTGTTTCCCAGGACTTGAAGAAAGCGTGTTGAACTGAGAAACAAATTTACAAACGACTTCTTTTCTTCATTTTCAGTGAACACAGATCTACCGATTGTCTTAACTTTTCTAATAAGTAAAACTTTCAGTTTGGTCATCAACCTCAAGTACTAGAACATGACAAATGCAAATGAACAAGTTAAATACTCCCTCCGTTTTTGAATAATTGTCAGCGATGACTGTACTGTAGCAACTTTGACCACACGTTTTTTTCTTTAAAATGTTTCTAGTTATTTCAATCTTTCGTATTGCTTTGTAGGTTTCGAGACACACTACATTAGCATTATATACTTTCAAATATATCTAAATACTTTGTAGAAAAAAACATACAGTAAAGTCAACGCTAACAATTATTAAAAACAAAGAGAGTAGTGGTCCAGATTAATCACATCCATCAGCTGGTTCAATAATATTGTCAGGTTGAAGTCATGACTCTCACAAAAAACAAACTACAGCAATGCATCAATAATGGCCTCAAGTGCATTAGCGCCGCAAAATATACGGTACTAGCCTGTGATATGCATCTTATTCAACTTCTTGCTATATCGTATAGCTATAGCAAGAAAAAAAGTCTACCCCACCAATTTATATATGCTACCTGCAACTTGTTACCTACCCCTTAAACTAGGGCAAATAATAGTGACTAAAAGTCACATTATGCAGAGAGGACAAAGCTTCCAACTATTATGCTATGGGCCATGGAAGCACAATCTTCATGTCTACTCCCACTAAAGAAAAGTTGTCTAAAATAGAAAAGCATATCTTCTTAGCTTTATACATATATTACAGAAGAGCTATGCATCCAAGATATCATTTCTAACAATAGCTGCCATAGTTGAACATCAAAAGGTGGGTTGATTTATTCATGGTAAGATCAAATCTTGAGCAAATGAAAATGAGAAGTATACATCCACCACAGCACCCTCCATGGAAACCTTAATAAATCTGAATAACTGAGCATGTGGTGTGTTCTCATCTGAATAAAAGCTTTACCATCGAGGGTTCATGCAAACTATAATTTGAAGTTCATTTTCATGCCCAGAGTAGGCTTGCACTGTTTCAAACTATGACTAGCCAAAGGACATTTAGGCAATTTGCAGATATAT
Organism: Eragrostis tef; assembly: GCA_000970635.1. Taxonomy (NCBI): domain Eukaryota; kingdom Viridiplantae; phylum Streptophyta; class Magnoliopsida; order Poales; family Poaceae; genus Eragrostis; species Eragrostis tef. Next base: position 9,292 of record LAPY01000591.1, read on the forward strand.
TGACACAAATATGCTTTCAACTTTTGAAATACAATCTTCATTAGAAGCTAGCACAGAAGTTTATAATAATCATACATAGGGGAAATAAATGAATAATGAACCGAGTGAAAACTACATGAATACATGACCGATAGGAAATTGTCTCAACATACAAATGTTACAATTTTAACAGGACAGTTGCTGTTGCTGCTTGGGTTGCTCACCTTGCCAAGCCCACACTATGTCCTTAAGTGCTGGTCTCATCTCTTGGTTCAAAACCTTCTGGTACTCTAGCGTATCACCGTTTGTCTTCTTCAGCTCAATGAGATGGAAGTTCGGCGTAACTTCAAATATCTCAGCATCAATTCCCATAACACCTTTCCTTCCAAGCTTGGAACCTTCCATCTTCAACAAACCACCATCCTTTTTGGTGAGCTTCAATCGCAAGCTCTTTGCCATATCCTCGATCTTGGATATGATCGTCGAGGCGGTGTTGGTTGATGTAAATTTGGACTCCCTCTTCTTCTCAGATTCTTCAAACATACCAGAGAGGTCCAATCCATTTGAGAGCGAGATTATGTCGAATGCGTTCAAGTTGGTGGGCTTCTTTACTTCTTGTTGCTTGCTCTCTGTTGGAGTGTTTGTATTTGGAGAATCCAAATCTGCAGTCATGTCCACAGGAGGGACATCCTTTGCTTGCAAATTGTACCTAAGTAGCTTTGCATCAAGGCCTTTCCTAAACCACGGGTTCTCCATGATTTTTTCCATTGAGATCCTTGTACTGGGGTTAGGATCAAGAATCCTTAGCAAAAGCCTTCGAACATCTGTAGAAAACCAACCGGGGCATTTGAATTCCGCTTTCCCAATCTTCTTATACATATCCATCAAGTTTTTGTCATGGAACGGGAGATACCCAGCCAATAGCACAAAGAGTATCACCCCACAAGACCATATGTCAGCCTTTGCGCCGTCATAACCTTTTCTATTGATCACTTCTGGAGCAACATAAGCAGGAGTGCCACAAGTTGTGTGAAGCAGGCCATCTTGCCTTTTGCATTCAGCAAGTGCACTCAGACCGAAATCTGAAACTTTCAAGTTGCTGTTCTCGTCAAGAAGAAGGTTCTCTGGTTTCAGATCACGGTGATACACGCCCCTGCTATGGCAAAAGTCCACGGCACTGATCAGTTGCTGGAAGTACTTCCGAGCAGCGTCTTCCTTGAGCCTCCCTCGCTGCACTTTATTGAACAGCTCTCCACCTCTAACATGCTCCAAGACAAAGTAGATCTTGGTCTTGGTAGCCATAACTTCATATAGCTGCACGATGTTCGGATGCCTGACCATCTTCATCACAGAAATTTCCCTTTTGATCTGGTCCATGAGCCCAACTTTCAATACCTTTTCTTTGTCTATGACCTTGATGGCCACACTTTCTGAAGTCTCCTTGTTACGGGCATGGTAAACCTTGGCAAAGGTCCCTTGGCCAAGCATTTTTCCCATCTCATACTTCCCCATCAAAAGATTTGATTTTTGTTCCGTCATGGTGCCAAATATCTACTATGTATGAACACAGTAGGCACTGATCCCAAAGACTTGAACCGAGCGGGCTAACTGGGAGCCTGCAAGCGTTAGAAGACTTCAACCGTCTCCCCCAAGATGATTATCTAAGAAGATGGTTGAGCTGCCACATCGAACCCCATTGTGCTGAAGCACAAGGAGAAAGAGCTGCGTATAGTCTTGTGCCCCAATGTCATCAATAGCTACCAAAGAATAAATATGGGCGGCTACCCTGCCAATTCCCTCACAAGGTAGCTCTCTAGCATGCAAGCACATCTTTCTGCATTCCCTAAGGTGGTTCCTTCCTTCTTTGTTGAAAGTCGATTCTGTCAAAGGAAAAAGACATATTTCGGTGAGTCGCAAATTCATACAACTCCTTGGTAGTCAAAGAACTCTGACCCATAATAAAATTTCAAGCAAAAGAATCGCGATGTCTCCCCACAAAGATGCACAAAAAAAGTAGTACAGTTCTGTAATCTTTGGATTCAGAACTTTGTTAACAGGATTCGGTGCTAATCCAAAATCCATAGATACTATCACAAATCTACACAGTGACCACAGCTGTAGTAAAAAGAGTAACATGAAACGAACTGCTGGATCTGACACAACAATCAGGCAGGAATCCGAGAAAAAAAAACACTTTTATTCCTAACTTGGCATCCAATTCAAGTTCGAGTAAACAATACGTCGCGCCCAGAATACATCTAGAACCACCATCGTCTACGAAGTTCACAAAACAGAGCAGGCCACATGAATAAGATCTCTCTTCCTGAACACAGTGAACACTGATGAACCTTGACAAGCAAAACGATCCCTAATGACCGAATTATACTACCCACAACATCACAGCGAATCACAAGTAACAGATCAGACGCGTAATAGAAAAGAGAGGAGAAGAGCGGTACCGAATGAATCCGGGCGACTGAGGACTCAACGAAGGCTGCGGCAGGAGCAGCCGAGATCTCTCACCGACTCACTTCACAGAGAAGTAGCAGCAGAAGAAGCCCTGGGGATCGCAGGAGGAAGGAGGTTGGCGAGGAGATGCGAAATCTGGTTGCGCCTCCGGCTGGTGGGCTGGTGGTAGCTGGAGTGGAAAGGGTGGTGGACAGGAGGACGGCAATAGGCGATGCGTTCGGGGGAGGTGGTTTTATACGCCGGGGACGAAGGATCCATCTCGAGATATTCCCCTTGGTTGGCGAAACCTCCCGCCGCCTGCCTGCCGTCCCGTCTCCGTTAAATTACCCCTAATTAGGAGGCCGGGCCCACCAATAATGATGAAGGATCCCTCGAGATATTCCCCTTGGTTGGCCGTAGCCCGTTACCGGCGTTACTGCGGTGAGTAGTGATGTGTGAGCTGGTTTTCACCCGCATCATCAGCGCGTGATTTGGCCTGGCAGCTAGCATAGGAGCGACGAATTGGTCTGCTCGCTTGGCTTGCGGTCGGCAGCCAGCCATGTGCTGCTGATTGATATGTGTGCGGAAATGAAGTGGAAAGAGGAGGAGGTAACCAAAGCGAAACTGCCTTCAGTGAGCTGGTCGTTCAAGGGTGGGCGTAAAAGTTTTGATTAGAGACATGTCATGCTCATGCCACGACTAATATTTTCCTTGTAAAGAAAACGTGCGAGTTTTGTTGTTCCTTCTCTGTTTCTGAAAGTAAAATTAGGCGAGCACGGTAGAGCCATTGATGAGTGGTTCAATTCTTGCCCCCTTTGCCATCTCTACTAGTAGTCTGGATTCATGATGATGTTGCTCCATTCATTTCCCTCTCCCAACTTCCATTTTGGTTCTTTCAATTCACATTTTTATTTTACCCAACAGAATTTTAGGGAGGTGCGGGTCACATAATTCTGTACTATCTGCTTGACACAATTATTAAGTTTGAAAAAACTATATCAAGCTGCCATCATATCATTTGGGACCTGACATGCTTGCTAGTAGGACCTTTGCTTCTGCCGGTCAGCTTCTTCGAGCCCCTCCCTCCCGTCCAAGGGTTGGCCAATGAGGAACCCCCACCGCGGCGAGCGATCAGATGGCGTTGTTCGTCCGTCGCCTCTTCCACCTGTCGTGAAGCCACTGGCCGCCTCGCTCGCACGTCACAGCTGGCTGCTGCTTAGGCGGGCGAAGGGTTGCTGTGCCTCAGTGCCAGTGCCTTGGTACCGGTGGTGAGCTCAGCTACCGCAAGGAGGCGTGGTGGCGCTGCGCGATGGAAGCCACGCGTCCTTTGAAAAGCAGCTAGCTACTCTTGTGATCGTTAAGACCGACAGCGGAAGATGCCCGCCTAATTGAGAATGTGATGTGATTTGCTCTGTTCGCTTGGTTGTGTGTCCCTGCTGTTCGGTTCAAAGCTTTCATGGCGGCCGAGCGACGCTCGGGCGGTGGGGAGAATTTTAGGGAGGTGCGGGTCACATAATTCTGTACTATCTGCTTGACACAATTATTAAGTTTGAAAAAACTATATCAAGCTGCCATCATATCATTTGGGACCTGACATGCTTGCTAGTAGGACCTTTGCTTCTGCCGGTCAGCTTCTTCGAGCCCCTCCCTCCCGTCCAAGGGTTGGCCAATGAGGAACCCCCACCGCGGCGAGCGATCAGATGGCGTTGTTCGTCCGTCGCCTCTTCCACCTGTCGTGAAGCCACTGGCCGCCTCGCTCGCACGTCACAGCTGGCTGCTGCTTAGGCGGGCGAAGGGTTGCTGTGCCTCAGTGCCAGTGCCTTGGTACCGGTGGTGAGCTCAGCTACCGCAAGGAGGCGTGGTGGCGCTGCGCGATGGAAGCCACGCGTCCTTTGAAAAGCAGCTAGCTACTCTTGTGATCGTTAAGACCGACAGCGGAAGATGCCCGCCTAATTGAGAATGTGATGTGATTTGCTCTGTTCGCTTGGTTGTGTGTCCCTGCTGTTCGGTTCAAAGCTTTCATGGCGGCCGAGCGACGTTCAGGTGGTGGTCACGGCGACAGAGACGATGCACGTGTCGTCAGAAACTGAAGAAAGATGAGACGTCTCTCGGATCGCTAGATGCCTTGGAAACACTCGTTGTTTCCGCTTACGGTGGTATCGCTCAAAGAGTTCGCGTGTTTCAAGCACAACATTGCTTGGCCTGAGCTTGAAGCATTCAGAATTTCAGATCAAGATATTCTCGCAACAAAGATGATGCGAGGGTGTTGGGAACGTAGGGACATGTTTGTGCGATCAAGTTTTCGGATGCTTTTTCTGGAAAATGAACCGGAAAAAGGAATTCGTTTGCGAGTGGAAGCACAAGAGAAATCACCAAGATCTGGTTCTCTCTTTTACCGGAGATATGCACGCCACTATGGTGAGGTCGCCAGAAAATGAAGCCAGAGAGGGACCATCGGATGTCCAAATCAGCATGTGGACCCAGCAGCATCAACGGTTGGATTTCTCTAAAGACGAATGTGACGTCAACGCTCGGGTCGCTTGTTCATCAGTGATGAATCAGTGGCGGAGCTGCTCTGAAATTCCGTCTGAGCTGTAGTTTCAGTTCTTCATAATTTTTTCAATCAAACGCAGCAATAATCGCTTCGAGATTTTTTTGATGACACAGCACTGATTACTCAAATGACAAGTAGGGTAGTAAATTTTCCCCTCTCTGGCCAAGAGATAACAGTCACAATTTTTTTTGTTCCTGTCTCATTCGTAACGGAATCCTGCAAAGAGAACACAGCGGGCAAACAGAGCCATCACCCATCGCTATGGCGCATGGGCACCGGGGCCCTTGACGCTCGCCATTTGTTGGACCACGCTCGTCCATTTCGAGCTTTCGTCGCCCACCAAATGCTTGTAGAACCCGGAAAAGATTCTGCCGCTCACGGGCCTACTCCGGTGAAGCTCCAGAAGCCGCGGCGATGGCGGCACGCTCGCCCGCCGTGTATTGACTCCCCGTTCCAAGTCGCCGTCTTTGACAGTGTCGTCGCAGCAGCGCCTGCTTTGGCCGGTTGCTCGCTGTGGACGAACGGACAAAACCAAGGCCATTCTAAATCAGTGCTGGTCCAAATTGTCGTTGCAGATGCAGGATGTTAGATCGTGGTGCTGGTCCAAATTGTCGTTGCAAATGCAGGATGTTGGATCTGGACTCAGAAACATGTGAAATTTTGTTTTAGTTTTTACCAGTCCTGACATGATTCATCTCTGAACATTCTAAATTAGTCCGAATTGTCGTTGCAGATGCAGGGTGTTAGATCTGGGACTCAGAAGTCAGAACACATGCAAAATTTGGTTTATTTTACCCGTCCTGACAGATTCCTCTCTGAACATTTCGATTTGTTTTAGACCGGCATGACTTGAACATCTCCCGTCTGCTGTGTTGCACCATGTGCCGTGGCATTCGTGATGAATTTAGATAGGGTTCCGGCGGTTAAGTGATGATTCCATATACGTTCATTGAACCGAATTGGCGACGCTTCTATTCTGAATGTTCTTTTTAGCCACAAGTACTCTGCACCTCTTCAGTTGCTGCATCCATCCGTGCTCCTTCCCAATATGTATGTGTTCATATACGATCGTTTGTGTTCTAGTACCTACTCCATATGCAGATGCTCCTGGACCAAGTATGTTTCACTCAAATTAGACCACAAAACCGTGGGCTACACTATGAGTGGTTGCTGTCAAAGCTCGCTATTAAACTGATACGCCTTCGACAGATCACCTGACGCTTTCGCCGTGAACGGGAACGGATGCTAGCCACAGCATATGATCTTGGACTTGCGAGCCTCGTGCTTCCAAGTGGCAATGCTGCCCGTTTCCTTTCTGATTCCGCGGGCCCGGATACTATCGCAGCTTGACACCTGTTTCCTTGGTGTATCCGTCGGAGACTGACCTTCTTCTGCCAGGCCTCGTGTCATCACAGCATCTAAAAAATACAAATTGATGAGTTCAGCATCACTTAATCAGTGAGTAAATGGCTCCTTACAGGGGCAAAATATGTTAACTGGCTCTGAAAAATTCTGAACAGGCACATGCACATACAAAATCAGCCCCCCGGGACTCGGACACAGGTTTCTCGTGTGCTGCTCTAAACTATGGGAGCTTTCTCAGAAGTTTCTGCACATTGGTGATGATTCCCAGTCATGACGTCATGAAACGGCAGAGACCATGTCATTTTCAGCACCTTAGACTAATCGTCCAACAACGACAACTATTAGCGACAATTGGAATCAAATGGACCCTAATCATGTTATCAACGTTGGACTTTATTTCTCAAATGTTACCAGTCTGAATCAGTCGGCAGTAACCAATTACAGTGCAAAATATCTGAACTACTTTATATTTCAGGCGTGGGTGTTACATCATCACTCCAAAAAACAGACAAACAACTAAGCTTTCACCATGTCATAAACAAGATTTTCCCCAAATAATGTCGCAATTCAGAATCTAATATGCAATGGAGTTGTTCTTGACTTGTATGAACAAATGAGGTACAGGTAAGCAAGGCAGATTGAATTTTCTTTTTTTGTTTACGTCACCAGCCTATTAAGAACATTTCCACGAATCCACATCACAACAGTGCCATCCAAATTGACCAAAACTAAAAAATGTAGCGAATATGGTGTAATATACTGCTTCATTATTTGGAATACACTGAGACGAAATTCGACTTGGAAACTACGTACAAAGGTAGAGAAGAAATGCTCCTAACTTGTTTATATATCTCCAGAACCACCAGCAGAAAGCAGCCCCTTCCTGGTGCTGCAGACAAAGTTAGAAAAGAAATGCACCTAGCCTCGTTTTCCACCAGCAAAATGCAGTCCGGCCCTGGTGCTTGCACCTGAAGTAAGCATTACTATCTCCAAACTCAAAAAACAAATAAAAAAAGAGAACAAAACATCTCTCAAAGCGCTGCGAACCGTCGAACTTGCTACCATAATGATTGATTAAAACAGGAAAGGCAACAGGAATTGGTGGTGTCCCCTACCAAAGCATTGAATCATAATAACAAGAATCTCTTCTACTCCCTCTCGTGCTTGCAGAATCGCTTGATGTTGCACTAGACAACTCTCCTAACGCCATAATTGCTGTTGTTTAATCCTCCTTGGTCCGATGATTTCCTGTGATGTACCTGTAGCAGATACGAACTGGAGCAGGCTTCTACTAGCATGTTCTATCACCAGATGATTCAGATGCATTCTGCAATGCTAAGACAAAGAAAAATTGTCTGATACTTTGGTTTAGTGGAGATTATTTTTGCCAAATAGGTGAATGATGCAGGGCAACTATTCCAACGAACAGCTCACTAACTAGAGCAGCTTCAACTTGCGCGTTCCGACACCAAACTCACTTGCAAGCAGCAAAAAGAAAGACAAGAAAACGTGATCTGATACTTGGGTTAGCATAAAAATGCCAGTTTGGAGTATGAAGATTTAGCAGGGTCAGCCATGGCATGCCATCGGAATCTTGAAAATAGTATTTCTTCCAGTGCCTGAACAACAAAATCAAAGTGTTGACATCAGTGGATCGAAACACCTCTTTCTTACAGTCATTGGACTAAAGAGACCAGAGAAACATTGAAGTGTCAAGGGATATAAAGGCAAAGATGGAGCAATGTTGCAATGTTGTGCTCTGCATTAGTGCATTGGAACGCACCCTCAATTTTGAAAAAGATAGCACTGTCACTGTGCTACCATTCATGTGCCTCTACCTATTAGTTCCACTTGTTCAATCAGAAAAAAACTATGCTCCGGTTCTTCATCGGAAGCCTCCATTTTGCCGGTGCTGTCCTCTGCATTGAAAGGCAACACTTTGAAACTACGCAGGAAATGCGTGAAAGTTCAAAACTGAACTTGAACACGCTCTCAATTTCTCAGGCGTGTCACCAAACTTCCAATGCTGTCAGTCAGGTGCCACGGTTTCAAAACGAAAACATCAGTAAACGCAGAGCCTTAAGCAGCATTCGTCCCCCAGATGGAGGAAGGACGCGACCATTCACCGTGGGCTGGAAATCACCTTTGAATGTTGTCGCGCGAGATCTTCCTGAAGACGGAGAACCTCATCCCAGCAATGCCCGACCGCGGCTGTTGCCGCCGATCCAAAACGGCGGACACGGAGGAGGAGGGCGGCGGAGCGTCGGGGAATCGAGATACGGAGACGAAGGGAGAGCCTGAAATCCGACCGGGCAGTCACGGCGGCCAGGCGTTCGTCGTGGTCGCGAGCCTGGGGGAAAGAACTACTTTGTGAATATTTAACAAATTTAGGGGTCTTAGTGTAAATATTTGGATCGCGACTATTAATCGCAATCCAATTTAGGGGGTTTAATGTAAAAGAGTGGATCGCGACTATTAATCGCGATCCAATCTAGGGGGTTTTCTGTAAATACCAGATCTCAAATCAGGAGGGCTCTTGTATACATGGACGGCCCGGCGGCGATCTGAATCCGCTCGCTGGCTCCGGCGGGCTGCCCCGACGAGCCCGCCGAACGTGGTGCCTGGATCGGTTCCAAGTCACGCCCCGCCACCGAAAAGCTACAGAACTCCAATCGCCATCAAGACTCGCGCATCAGATGAAGGAAGATAGTCGGAGACGCGGGGAGAGGAGCGGGGGCAGACTCGGTGGCGGTAGTAGCCATGGAGAATTGGAGATCTAGTCGCCGCTGTGCAGAGAAGTGGCGAACATCCGTAGAAGCAGATTGACAATCGGGCAACTGCACCAGTTCTTGCAGCAATCCTGACTGTACTGAACAATATGCTGCTGAAAAATGACGGGAGTTTCAGGTTACGGGATGACCGTTCCCCCGAACAGCCAGCACAACAGAGTGGACGATTCCGTATGCAGATAAATTACCACCATGTTTCGCTGCTTACAGGTATGGCCGGGAAACAGAAAAGGTAGGTCAAAGAAGGGGCGATGTAATGCTGGTCTGCACGCTGCAAGCGACATACTGAAACCTGACATCGAATTACATGCTCAGCTGCCACCAACGCCCAGTTGGGTCGATTTTACTTCAATCAGACTGTATACATGGACGGGCCTTAGTAATTAGAGGCCCTGCACTGATCAGGATTACACAAGAGAGAGCCGAGAAACAATTCCACCCTGTTTCCTATACTGATCAGGATGAATGTTCATAACTGAAGATCATCGTCAGAGAAGTTAAAAGTTTCGCGTTGTTCAGGTTTTCCAGAATACCACATTCATTGCTGAGTATCTACACCAGAAGTTTAAATCTGTGAGTTGTGGCTTCAGTCTTCAGAAGTTTTTCAGTTTTCTGAATACCACATTCATGCAAATTTCTACAATATCCCGTTCCGAGTGTAGCTTCATAGATCATATATTTCACTGGTTCCATGTGAGTACTGGCTAGTTAAAGAGGTGATTTAACAAGGCCAGGAAGGCATGCCCTCAAAATCTTGAAAACACTGCTTCTCATCGCTCACTGTGACAGCTTTCACCATGATATAAACAAGACTTTCCCCAAATAATGCCACAGTTCAGAATCTAATATGCAATGGAGTTGTTCTTGACTTGTATGAACAAATGAGGTACAGGTAAGCAAGGCAGATTGAATTTTTTTTTTTGCGTCACCAATTAAGAACATTTCCACGAATCCACATCACAGCAGTAGCCATCCAAATTGACCAAAACTAAAAAAATGTAGCGAATATGGTGTAATGTACAGGTTCATTATTTGGAAAATACTGTGGCGAAATTTTATTTGGAAACTGCATACAAAGGTAGAGAAGAAATACTCCTAACCTTGTTTATATATCTCCAGAACCACCAGCAGAAAGCAGTCCCTTCCAGCCTTCCTGGTGCTGTAGACAAAGTCAGAAAAGAAATGCACCTAAACTCGTTTACCACCAGCAAACAACAGTCCGGCCCTGGTGCTTGCACCTGTAGTAAGCACTATTATCTCCAAACTCAAAAAATAAATAAATAAAAAGATTAATAAATCTCTCAAAACGCTGCGAACCGTCGAAGTTGCTGCCATAATGATTGATTAAAATAGGAAAGGCAAAAGGAATTGGTGGTGTCTGCTACCAAAGCATGAATCATAACAAGAATCTCTTCTACTCCCTCTCGTGGGTGCAGAATCGCTTGGTGTTGCACTAGACAACTCTCCTAACACCATAATTTCTGTTGTTAATTCTCCTTGGTCCGATGGTTTCCTGTGCTGTACCTGTAGCAGATACGAACTGGAGCAGGCTTCTACTAGCATGTTCTATCACCAGATGTTTCAGATGCATTCTGCAATGTCAAGACAAAGAAAAATTGTCTGCTACTTTGGTTTAGTGAAGATTTGTTTGCCAAATTGTTGAATGATGCGTTGGCAACTATTCCTCCAAACAGCTCACTAACCGGAGCAACTTCAACTTGCGCATTCCAACACCAAATGTTCACTTGCAAGCAGAAAAAAAAAATAAAGACAAGAAAAGGTGGTCTGATACTTTGGTGAAATGAAGGACAGTTGTTCACTACGAAGAGCGATGGATTCTGAATCATACATATGCTCATGTTTACAATTCATAACATTTCTCTGTACGAGTCAATGATTCTTATGACCATTTAACTGTAAGACCAAGGCAGAAGACAATTTCTCTTCTTTACTGGACCTGATGGGAGCAAAAATACATTCCAGAAATTTTCTCACAAGTTTGTTTCAAAACTCTCTCCCTCTCTCTGCCTTCTAGAGCATATAATACAGAGCTTCTGCAATGCTTTGGAAGAAAAATCTGAAGCATATCACTCAATTTTGAATACTAGCTAAGCTCCTTCCAAACCAAACAGAAATTCAAAAAAAAACAGGCAAAGATGGTGCAATGCAATGTTGCGGTCTGCATTAGTGCATTGGAACCCACCCTGAAACTTGAAATGATAACACTGTGCCACCATTGATGTGCTGCTGCTTATTAGTTCCACTCATTCTTCAATCAATAACAAAAATCTGCTTCGGTTCTGCACTGGAAGCCTCCATTTTGTCAGTGCTGTCTTCTGCATTGGAATACAACACTACTCTGAAACTTGACCTTAGCGGTGCGTGAGACCTACAATCTCTATTGTAACTACGCAGGAATGAGTGAAATTTCAAAACTGAACTTGAACATGCTCTCAATTTCTCAAACGCGTCACCAAACTGTTGGCCCAGCTCTCTCTTCTCACTCTCTCTCTGGAACACACACGAACACACACAAGGCTCTGTGGGGAAGAAGAACAGGTGCAGGGACTCGAGGGATTTTTCTCTACGCTGCACACCAGCGCACACACAAGCATTTCTCTTTTCACCACACGCAAACACAAACTGATTACATATTGGTTAAGTAGCCACGCACTGCCGTGGCCGTCACTCACCCACCTCCGCGCCGTCCGGCCGCACAACTCGGCCGAGACTCCCGCAGCTCCACTACTCTCTCCTACATTCAAGCCACAACCACCTGCATGCAGAGCACTGCCTAACTAACAGATGCATGGATGAGGTTGCCGATCCGCTCGTCACGCCACGGCTCCAGGCTCCACTTGACTCGGCCACAACTCCAAGTCGCACGCACACACTAATCTTCCGACTCCGCTGATCACGCACGCACTCCGTGCTGCAATGCAACTAAGTAAAGCACCCACACGCTAATGATTCTGCACTCTGCCTAAACACGTCCGAACAACTCACACGCGCACACTTGAAAACATATAACAACAAGATTAAGTCTAACACAAACATCCAATCCTGTCAGGTTTCGAAGCGAAAGCATCAGTACAGTAAACGCAGAGTCCTTGAGCCGCATTCCTCCTCCAGATGGAGGAAGGACGCGAGCATTCACCGTGGGCTGGAAATCACCTTTAAACGATGTCGCGCGAACTCTTACAGAAGACGGAGAACCTCGTCCCAGCAATGCCCGACGGCAGCTATTGCCGCCGATCCAAGACGGCGACCACCACCTGGCTCTCCATGTCCAAGCCCTTGACGGAGGAAGAGTGCGGCGGAGTGGCGGGGAATCTGGATTCGGAGACGAAGGGAGAGCCTGAAATCCAACCGGACAGTCACCGCGACGAGGCGTTCGTCGTGTCCGCCGCCGCCGTCGCCGGAGCCAGGGGGAAATAACTACTTTGTCAATATTTAGCAAAACCAGGGGCTTATATGTAAATATTTGGATCGCGACTATTAATCGCGATCCAAACTGGGGGCTTAATGTAAAATAGTGGATCGCGGTAGGGGTCTTAATGTAAAATAGTGGATCGCGACTATTAATCGCGATCCAATCTAGGGGGTTTTGTGTAAATACCAGATCCCAAATCAGGGGGTCTCTTGTAATAACGCCGAACCTGACGCCGGCGGAGGCGCTCTGACTCGGATCGCCGGCTCCCGCCCGGGTCCCCGACGAAC
>LAPY01000591.1:54221-78958 GCA_000970635.1 Eragrostis tef
TTTATATATATATATATATATATATATATATATTTATGGGTAAAAGTGTCTACACCTCTACATGATCTTTTTAATAATCTGTGCAAATAAGTCCATACAAATTAGGTACAAATGTGGCTTCTTTGCAACAACAACAACAACAACATAGCCTTTTGTCCCAAGCAAGTTGGGGTAGGCTAGAGATCAAACCCACAAGAAACAAATACATGGAAAACACAATGTGGCTTCTTTCATCCCTAAAATATCAATTCATGCTTATGTAAAGTATGGTTTTTTTTTTGTATGGTTTCTAATAGATTCTTTCCTGTAAAATTTAGGATCAATTGCTACCTGATCCAAAAACTTTCCCTTCTGGCATCAAAGCCCTTGCAGACTATGTGCATGGAAAAGGTTTGAAACTTGGCATCTACTCTGATGCTGGGTAAGTGGTGTCCCATATAACAAAACAGGAATTTCTGTATCTGCGCGCTATTTTAGCGTTACTGATCATAATTTGAGTAACCCAATGGTATGACAAGTTTAAAATTTTTCAGGGTAGCGACTTGTCAAGTTCGACCTGGATCACTCTATCATGAAAAGGATGATGCTGCACTCTTTGCCTCATGGGTATGGGAAGAAGAATTTACTAAATTACTAATGTATAAATTTCATGAAAAACTTTTTAAAATCATGTTAATGTCGACTTGCCATTTTGTATCTCAAACTATGCTGAACTGTTGTAAAACGAGCATATAACTGTACTGATGAATGCTTTGCTTTTGTTCAGGGTGTTGACTATCTGAAGTATGACAACTGTTACAATTTAGGAATAAAGCCTGAGAAAAGGTTAGAAACTTCACATGTTCTCCTTTAATGTCAGCATCAGTTTATAATAGTTATGACCTTAAGTTGAAGTGGTAACTTTTTTTTCATGACGCCATATTTGTAGGTACCCTCCTATGCGTGATGCTCTAAATTCAACCGGTCGTCAGATATTCTACTCCCTATGTGAATGGTAGGCTCCTGCTCCTCCACTGCATCTATACGTCGGTCATGGCATGGTTAACCTCCAAGCTTCTTGAATCCAGTGTGTTTGATGTGCTATCATCCTATTCTATCTTAGGGGCCAGGATGATCCAGCTTTGTGGGCTGGCAAAGTTGGCAATAGTTGGCGTACAACAGATGACATCGTGGATACATGGAAAAGGTTATTCGAGCTATATGCTTCAAAAAAATATTCATAGTTATGACCCAAAATACATACATGATTATGTTCATGTGCTCTCAAGCTGACTAATCTATGTATCTGGTGACAAAAAAGCATGACAGACATTGCTGATAAGAATAACAAGTGGGCGTCATATGCTGGACCTGGTGGCTGGAATGGTAATTGTGTTAGTGTGGAATACAAGATATCCACAATTTTATGCTCTTGCAGACTTTTAAACGTGTGGTTGATATTAGTTGACTGTTGTTATTTTTGGCAGACCCTGATATGCTGGAGGTAGGAAATGGCGGCATGACCTTTGCAGAGTATCGCTCACATTTTAGCATCTGGGCTCTCATGAAGGTAATCATTCTTTTGAATCAGGCCCATTTTGTATTATCACACTTTAAAATGAGCGAACTGAAGAGTTTAATGTACCTTTGTTGCTCTGCTCTCTAGGAGCACTGTAGCTATTGCCATTATTTGTTGCTATCATGAAAGCTGTAATAGTTTATCTAGTTATGTTATTTTTAGCTTGTTATCGTCTGTAGATCATTAAAATAATTATCATTGTGAATTCTCAACTTCCTGACATTTTCAATATATGCAGTTTCTTAACAATTCATTGTGCACTGGTATGTTTCAGGCCCCTCTATTAATTGGCTGTGATGTTAGAAATATGACTTCAGAAACATTGGAAATATTGAGCAACAAAGAAGTAATCCAAGTGAACCAAGGTATTATTCTGAACATTGTTTTGTAATTGGATATTTTGTTATAAACTAACATCACGCTTTGAAAATATGTTTTTCACTTAACTCAAAAAATGTTTTTAATTTTACAAAGTAACTGATGCCCTTCTCAATGCCATCATATCACATGAAAGAAAATATCGAGGCAACAGTTTTTGTTTAAATGTGTTCCATTTTATGCAGACCCACTTGGAGTCCAAGGAAGAAGAATATTAGGACAAGGAAAATACGGATGTCGGGAGGTGATTAACTGCCTTCTTTTGCGCATTTCATTTACAACGCAATGCTGTAGTCATTGAATTTGTCCTTATGATGTTTCATAATTTTCAATACACTGTTGTAAAACACTATAGCACTTATCTTTGTTCATGAGAAGCTTGTGCAGACAACCCATGAAATTTTGTTTGGGTAAATTTCCTTTTGCAGATTAATCTTTTGAACCGACTCGTTGATAGGCGGTACTAAACCACAAACAGCTTAACAATGAACATGTCTTTAGGCTGACTGTTTTAGATTTTCTTTTGTACTGGGTAAAAGCTGCTTATGGTATTCGACTGGCCAATGTTTGCAGAGGACATTCATAAATTTTTGCAGTCCTGGTCTAATAGCATACCATTATGGAGTAGATCAGTAGAGTAGCTGCTTGCCTTCTTCATGTCTGCATTGAATTCAGCCATTAAAAATGATTTTTTGCTGCAAACATTCAAAATTCAGTTCATCACTATGTCGAACTTACAATCTAATTTGCTGCAGGTATGGGCTGGCCCCCTGTCCGGAAACCGGCTTGCTGTTGCTTTATGGAATCGTTGTTCAGAGACTGCTAATATTACAATGAAACTGCCAGAAGTTGGCCTTGATGGGTCATCTGCCTATTCTGTTAGAGATCTATGGAAGGTAAGTCAAATAGTTGCAGTTGTTATTAGGTGCTAGAATTCGCCTTCCTTTGGGTACACTATGGGGTGAAGATTCATTTTTCTCTTGTTTTTATTGGGGGCATTACTTTAATTTTGTTAAATGTGACCTCCATGGGATAGCTCCATTTCCGAAACCTAAATTACATTTCAAGCTAACAAGCAAAATAATCATGACTGCATTTTCTGCAAGAGGCGCTAACTGCTTTGTGATTTTGCATGTCCTTTTCAGCAAGAAACTCTGTCAGAAAATGTCATAGGAACTTTCGGAGCACAAGTTGACGTACATGACTGCAAGATGTACATTTTCACTCCAGCTGTCAGTATCTCTTCAATTTGATTGGCAAGGGTCAAGCCTGTTTGACAAAAGACAGTAGACGAGCATATTATGAAAATAAACATTGGTCGCTTTTCCAAAAAAAATCCAGTTTCAAGGACCAAAATCAGCTTCATGGTAAATTAATTCTCGCATTATTGGCCATATCTGTGGCGGACGTCCATGCCAGTGGAGGTGGAGCAGGGAACTATGCTTCATGCTTGGTGTTGGGAGTTAAGGCTTGATGCCTTTTTGTCAAAATTACTACTGCCACAATGCTCACTTTGTATCATCTGCAGAATTCAGACCACAATGTGTGCATTTAAGTCCAAAATCAATTATCAAGCTATCCACCTGGGGCACATGCCCCTATGCTAACAAAGTATCTTATGTTCTTATGTTACACGATGTGGTCAAAATTACTACTGCCAAGTGAGCTACTCCTATGATCAAAAAAAAAAAGTGAGCTACTCCTTCAGTCCCTAACTGTAAGGCTTTCTAGCTTTCAAAAAAGAAATTAGTCAAGGTGATAAAAGACTACAATGCCTTTATTTTACCTCAACTCCCCCCTCCATCCCTCTCACCAGTTCCAAAGTTTGTCCTATCCTCAAAACGCTTTACATTTAGGGAAAAAGAGAGGGAGTAAGCATATATGATGATGTATTGATTGGAAATATCGCCCAAGGGTACCGGATCTGATCACACCCATCTCTTTCTTTAGGAAATATCATCGAAGGTTCTGTTTCAAAACAATTTGCTCCCTCATTGATCTGGGGCTGCAGATAATGTTGAGTGACAGCTTGTTCATGGAATCATGCATCATGAAGCTGTACCACCGAATAACCTCGAGCTCAATCAAGATTCCGTGTTCTGGGCGTGCCTGTCATGGACTCAGAGTGGAGGAGGTGGATAGGAATAGGAAGTAGAGATTATTACGACGTAAGAGTATAGTAATTATAAGTAGATTACGATTCAAACTCTTGTATAGTACTGTACGATCATATTATAGTTGCCTCCGAGGGGGAACAAAGCGCCGCCGGTCAAAACCTAACCTGTAGTAAGCCACTAAGCCACGGTCATGGAGGAGATCACCGGCGTTGTGGCCCTGCCTGACGACGCCCTCGCCGCCGCTCTCCGCCGCCTGCCGCTGCAAAGGCAGGGCGCGACATCGTGGACGCCCGCGCGCTGCTGTTCCCGCACCTTGTCCCTTGCTCGGTGCACGGCGTCTTCATCAATTACCTTGACCACTGGCAACCGCACCTGTTCTCCCAGCCCTCCTCTTCGACGCCAACGACAATCGACGGCATGCTTAGCTTCCTGTCCGGCGAGGAGGCCGACAGGTGGATATGTCGGTCCTTGACCACTGCAACGGCCTCCTGCTCTGCAACATTACTGGCCGCAGCCTATGCGTGTGCAATCCGGCGACCCGGAAGTGGGAGCTGTTTCCCTGGCGCAAAGAGGCTAGTTACTTGGACGACTATGATGCCTACTATTATACCAAACGCTGTGCTGGTGCTTACCTCGCGTTTGATCCTGCCGTGTCGCCACATTACCAAGTGTTCCTCATCCCTGCCGTGCCGCCGGAGAAGCCCAAAACCCCGTACCGACGCTGGGACGACGATATGGAACGGCGCGCTCTGCGGTGGCGTGAGGAGCTAGCGAACCCGTTCTGCTTAGACTGGTTCTTCGAGTCGCCGGAGGGCACATTATTAGCTGCCGAGGAACCAGCAGGAGGTGAGGATTCATCTGTGGACGAGGAGGGCGAGGAGGACAAGAATGACCCAACTCGTTTGATGGAATGGCCACCGTCACCGTGGACGTTGAGTGTGTTCTCGTCAAAGACCGGCCAGTGGGAGGAGAGGGATTTTGTTCGGGAAGGTGATCCGGCAGGTTTAGTGAAACACGTGCGGATGAATAATTCAGAACTATCATGGTGGGACGGACCACGACGGCGATACTCCGTGTACTGGGAAGGAGCTCTTTACTTGCATTGTCAAGGGGTTTCGTCGCGAGGTACCTAGTACCTCTATTCTTCATATACCAATTTATTATTATTACCTTAGTAAACAATGAATTATATGTAAATTTTTTTTTTCAGGATTCCATTGTCAACAATCGACAAGTATTGGATAATCACAGTGCCGGCAATCATCAAGGGTGGACAACCGTACTACATGGGGAGGTCAAAGGAGGCGATTGACTATACTCCGGTCACCAAAATCACATAACTTTCGGTCGATTCTAATTCGGAAAAGGACAGGGAGCAGCGCGCTGTCGGAACGGCATGCGCGCATGCGCGCTGAGCAGCTATCTTGAGTGAGGACCACATGACGTCATAAGTTTTGTCTCTTTTAAAAATTTCATAGTTCCTAAACCGTGCATCTAAATAGAAAACAGATTTCACCACTACGTTCGTTGCGACAACATCTTCAAAACTAAGATCCCACTAACCTATGTTTTAAATTTTTCAAAAATTAAAAATTGATGAGTCATCACCCAGTGTTTTGATGATTCATTATTTTATTTATGAATCATCGTATTGACTCATTACTAGCTGACTCATCATCCCTCTATGTTGACTTATTTTTTTTTCTAGCTGACTCATCATCTCTCTATGTTGACTCATTTTTTTTCTTGCAGACTCATTTTTTTTCCTTGCTGACTCATCATTCATATTTGATGATTCACTATCTCTATGTTGACTCATTTTTTTTCCAGCTGACTCATCATCTCTCTATGTTGACTCATTTTTTTTCTTGCAGACTCATTTTTTTTCCTTGCTGACTCATCATTCATATTTGATGATTCACTATCTCTATGTTGACTCATTTTTTTTCCAGCTGACTCATCATCTCTCTATGTTGACTCATTTTTTTTCTTGCAGACTCATTTTTTTTCCTTGCTGACTCATCATTCATATTTGATGATTCACTATCTCTATGTTGACTCATTTTTTTTCCAGCTGACTCATCATCTCTCTATGTTGACTCATTTTTTTTCTTGCAGACTCATTTTTTTTCCTTGCTGACTCATCATTCATATTTGATGATTCACTATCTCTATGTTGACTCATTTTTTTTCCAGCTGACTCATCATCTCTCTATGTTGACTCATTTTTTTTCTTGCAGACTCATTTTTTTTCCTTGCTGACTCATCATTCATATTTGATGATTCACTATCTCTATGTTGACTCATTTTTTTTCCAGCTGACTCATCATCTCTCTATGTTGACTCATTTTTTTTCTTGCAGACTCATTTTTTTTCCTTGCTGACTCATCATTCATATTTGATGATTCACTATCTCTATGTTGACTCATTTTTTTTCCAGCTGACTCATCATCTCTCTATGTTGACTCATTTTTTTTCTTGCAGACTCATTTTTTTTCCTTGCTGACTCATCATTCATATTTGATGATTCACTATCTCTATGTTGACTCATTTTTTTTCCAGCTGACTCATCATCTCTCTATGTTGACTCATTTTTTTTCTTGCAGACTCATTTTTTTTCCTTGCTGACTCATCATTCATATTTGATGATTCACTATCTCTATGTTGACTCATTTTTTTTCCAGCTGACTCATCATCTCTCTATGTTGACTCATTTTTTTTCTTGCAGACTCATTTTTTTTCCTTGCTGACTCATCATTCATATTTGATGATTCACTATCTCTATGTTGACTCATTTTTTTTCCAGCTGACTCATCATCTCTCTATGTTGACTCATTTTTTTTCTTGCAGACTCATTTTTTTTCCTTGCTGACTCATCATTCATATTTGATGATTCACTATCTCTATGTTGACTCATTTTTTTTCCAGCTGACTCATCATCTCTCTATGTTGACTCATTTTTTTTCTTGCAGACTCATTTTTTTTCCTTGCTGACTCATCATTCATATTTGATGATTCACTATCTCTATGTTGACTCATTTTTTTTCCAGCTGACTCATCATCTCTCTATGTTGACTCATTTTTTTTCTTGCAGACTCATTTTTTTTCCTTGCTGACTCATCATTCATATTTGATGATTCACTATCTCTATGTTGACTCATTTTTTTTCCAGCTGACTCATCATCTCTCTATGTTGACTCATTTTTTTTCTTGCAGACTCATTTTTTTTCCTTGCTGACTCATCATTCATATTTGATGATTCACTATCTCTATGTTGACTCATTTTTTTTCCAGCTGACTCATCATCTCTCTATGTTGACTCATTTTTTTTCTTGCAGACTCATTTTTTTTCCTTGCTGACTCATCATTCATATTTGATGATTCACTATCTCTATGTTGACTCATTTTTTTTCCAGCTGACTCATCATCTCTCTATGTTGACTCATTTTTTTTCTTGCAGACTCATTTTTTTTCCTTGCTGACTCATCATTCATATTTGATGATTCACTATCTCTATGTTGACTCATTTTTTTTCCAGCTGACTCATCATCTCTCTATGTTGACTCATTTTTTTTCTTGCAGACTCATTTTTTTTCCTTGCTGACTCATCATTCATATTTGATGATTCACTATCTCTATGTTGACTCATTTTTTTTCCAGCTGACTCATCATCTCTCTATGTTGACTCATTTTTTTTCTTGCAGACTCATTTTTTTTCCTTGCTGACTCATCATTCATATTTGATGATTCACTATCTCTATGTTGACTCATTTTTTTTCCAGCTGACTCATCATCTCTCTATGTTGACTCATTTTTTTTCTTGCAGACTCATTTTTTTTCCTTGCTGACTCATCATTCATATTTGATGATTCACTATCTCTATGTTGACTCATTTTTTTTCCAGCTGACTCATCATCTCTCTATGTTGACTCATTTTTTTTCTTGCAGACTCATTTTTTTTCCTTGCTGACTCATCATTCATATTTGATGATTCACTATCTCTATGTTGACTCATTTTTTTTCCAGCTGACTCATCATCTCTCTATGTTGACTCATTTTTTTTCTTGCAGACTCATTTTTTTTCCTTGCTGACTCATCATTCATATTTGATGATTCACTATCTCTATGTTGACTCATTTTTTTTCCAGCTGACTCATCATCTCTCTATGTTGACTCATTTTTTTTCTTGCAGACTCATTTTTTTTCCTTGCTGACTCATCATTCATATTTGATGATTCACTATCTCTATGTTGACTCATTTTTTTTCCAGCTGACTCATCATCTCTCTATGTTGACTCATTTTTTTTCTTGCAGACTCATTTTTTTTCCTTGCTGACTCATCATTCATATTTGATGATTCACTATCTCTATGTTGACTCATTTTTTTTCCAGCTGACTCATCATCTCTCTATGTTGACTCATTTTTTTTCTTGCAGACTCATTTTTTTTCCTTGCTGACTCATCATTCATATTTGATGATTCACTATCTCTATGAGGAAGGAGATGAGTTTCTTAAGGAGGTGAGAGTGACCGAAAGTTAATTAACTTGCACTGACCTGAAGGTAGTCGTCCCCCAAAGGAGGGGGTGTGCTTTGGAATAGTTCATAACGGACAGTTACGTGTTTGGATCCTCAGTGAATCACATGGGCAGATGGAATGGGTCTTGAAGTATCAACATGACCTCCTTAAGCAAGCCCGACACTTAAGATCGTTCTCATTACTAGATGGTGAACAGCTGGATGGACCTTAGAGAGTAGAAGAAGGTAATACCGGTATGCACGGTACCGACGAAATTGTCGAATCAGATATCGGTGATGATTGTCCTTCTGTCGAAGCTGGATCAGGTGATGAGGAATCTGAGAATTTTGAGTCGGATTCCGACAACGCCGAGAGTGATAGCGACGAAAGTGTCGAATCAGATACCGGTGATGATTGTCCTTTTGTCGAAGCTGCTGGATCAGGTGATGAGGAATCTAAGAATTTTGAGTCGGATTCCGACAACGCCGGGAGTGAGAATTTTTCGGCTGATTCCGACGACGACGATGTTGGCAACACTGAAACTGAATCTGAAGATCTCGACGTTCTCGAAGAAGAAGATGAATACACCTTTGACATTCTGGGTTCCATCCTTACGAGGAGGTTGTCTTTTTGGCGAATTCATTCGGAGCAGCGGCCTATCATTTGAACAGTTCGAAGATTAAATATTTGGGCAACTTACAACCCAAAAGTTATCGGAGCCCGCCAAGGGGTAGACACGAGTCCTTCGTGTACACACCCTGTATTATCGGAGTGCATCACGGAGACAGTCTTTCTGGGGGTTTATCTAAAGGATCAGCCTGAGAGAACGAAAAGCAGATCAAGACCAATTAATTAATTTCTATCTATATAATGTAAGCGTTCATGTTCGTTACTCTGCTACCCTGGTGCAGCGACATATATTATGGATAAGTTGATCATGCGTACATATAAGCTTTTTTTTTAAAAAAAATCAAATCACTGGAAACGTAAAATTCTATGAGAAGTTTTTACTGTACACAATATACCGATCAAGGGCAGAGCAGAACAACGAAAATGTACAGTCAGCGATGCGCTGCTCAGTTCTCCTCCAACTTCGGGATCGATCTCTGTTTGAGACGGGGCTTCCTTCACGCACGACTCGGCGAGCAGCCGTGCTTGCATGGGCTCCCCCGCATGCACAGGATCTGGGACCCTGGGTTCCCATCGTCACCATCGCAACGCGCTCCCATCTCTTCTCCGCTTTGCGCTCTGCACTCGCGTGTGTCTGTCTATTTAAGCATGGCTCTCGATCATCGCTGAGTTACAGGTTGTCGAGTAACAACGCATCATCCTAGCTAGTCTAGAGCGCCTACCTCTTGATGTTCAGGCAAGCAATTACACCAGATGGCACAACCTCTCCAGCTCTCCTGCGTCTCGCCGCCAGCTGATCGAATTTCCCGGCCGGCTGAGCATGTACATGGAAGAGGAGGTTGCGCCACTTGGTGTAGTTGTTCGCCTGTACGCCAAACGTGTAGTGCTGGAGATCGATGAGGGGTCTTGATGTTCATGGCGTCCATGGCTAGCTCTGTAGAATAATGACTGAACGTATTGTCTCTTCGGCGTATATCAGGTATTGTGCTTCTGACCATGACATGGATATTTCTTTTTTAGACAATGTGAACCTCATGCACATGGATGGCATGGCTGTTTAACTAAAGAAAAAAAATAGGCATCTAGATCGAGTTTGGTTGGATGGGAATGTAGGGTGATACAAGGTGCACCTGAAATTGCTACAAAATAGTATATTTTTGCATAATCATCACATAGAAATTTATAGATTAGTTGAGATCATACACCTCATTCACATATTGCTGCCTCCTCCGGCACTTTAGGAGGGGAATGCATAAGTGCCGGAGGAGGCAACAAAAGATACG
The DNA here is from genome assembly GCA_000970635.1 of Eragrostis tef. NCBI lineage: Eukaryota > Viridiplantae > Streptophyta > Magnoliopsida > Poales > Poaceae > Eragrostis > Eragrostis tef. Next base: position 64,706 of record LAPY01000591.1, read on the forward strand.
AGAGGGAATGCCTAAATAATTCCTAACCGCATGCAAGATAGAATTTTAGATCACTAATCCACAAACAAAAAATAATTTTAGATCACTAATCCACAAACAAAAAAGAATTTTAGATCACTTCAGTCAGTCAGTCAGTCTTATGATTTTCTTTTGTGAGCAATTAGTCAGTCTTATGATGTGGTACGGGGCCAGCGCCGGGGCTGTCTATCTATAGTCCGTGCTACCGCGAGCGCATGTAGTGCGGCCCACGGCGGCCCACAGTGCCTTCTTCCTCCTGATGCCCGTCGGAGCTCGCCCCCACCACCCGCCTCGAGCCTTCCTCGTCTTTGCCCCGCGCTGGATCTGCTTGGAGCTCGCCCCTGCGGCCACCGCCTCCCGTCCCTGCACCTTCCTCGCCTTCGCCCCAAGCTGGAACAATTGGGTTTCATGCCAGAACAATTCGGGCAACCGTTGGAACAATTAGTGCAACCGCTGGAACAATTTGTGGAAACGCTGGAACAATTCGTGCGGCGCGGGACGGCATGGCGGCGCGGTGGCGGACAGAGGGGAGCGCACGGAGTGACGGGAGGAAGAGGATGACGTCACTGCTGTTGGATCGACATGGCGCATGAATCTTAAAGCGTGTTATCAGTAGGGCGCGCTAGATATAAGAAATCGGCCAGCGCCCACCAAAGCTTGCAAAATGATCAGGTCCCTTGTGTTGGACCAAGCCCAGTTGCTCCCATGGGCTGCCATCGCTGGCCGCTTATCCTCTTTCTGTCCACAAATCTAATGAAAAGAAAAACACATATTTGTGGACAGAAAGAGTATTATTAGTTCACATTACTTGAATCCATATTTTTCTTTTCATGCGAGGAAAATGGGTATAGGACATAACGACGAAACACACCTATCTATGTACGAATGGCGAGGCTACATGCGTTTTTATTTGACTTTAATAATATACATGTGTTACACATAGTATTCTTATCCCATGGGATTCCCTTAATTTCAAGACTTATCAAACGGTACTACGAGGTACAACTTGAAACAAATCACTCTCGCAAAAAAAAATCATGCAGATTCATAAGGATTTATTTTCTTTTTTACATGAATACATACTTTTCATTCGAAATCCACTAACGTCTAGGGAACCCCAAATGTCTTTGACCTTGAGGGCTGAAGATTCAATTTGCGCTCCACCTTAATAATAGAACAGAACATGTTCAATATGATCATGAACATTGTACTTTTGGTGGCACCATTTTTTGCCTATCCAAAAGGTTTTTAAAAAAATTGAAACTAATATCGAAGGGTGTTTTCTTTAACTTCTTTTCCTTTGTCAATCTTTAAGGATTAAGGATTAACTAAACGGTCATATGCAAACTTTTGTAGCTTCTAGACCCCAGTGCTGCCAAGTTTAATTTTCTTGCAATTAGTTAACATCAATTTTATTGAGGAATTCATATTTTCTTACAAGGAAAATAGGCAGGCGTCATAATTTATACGTATAGTACATGCAGTATGCTCATCAAGATTTTCCATGCAGCACTATACATGTACATATATCTTTTAATTAAGCTTTAGTTTTGTCAAAGATAATAAATTTTGATAGGACGAGCTCTCACTCATATTATGTCTATAAATAGCGCCACACCATGCATACTCCACACACCAGCGGCAACTCATCATCCACCATTCCTCCTATAGTACTAACACAAGATGGAAAGCAAGAGCCTTATCCTGCTCCCCGTGAGTCTGTGCTTACTTGTGCTCGCAGTGGAAGGCACGAGCGGAGTGGTCGGCGATGTGAATGCGCTCCCAGCACCAGCAGTGCCTAGTGCCCGCATGGGTGGTACTACTATTGTCACCTTCTCTGGCACGGCGACTTGCCACAACAGTGCAGCCACGGTCATCAGAGGTAAGCAATCTTAGCTCAAGAATCTTAACTTATGTTTGAATCTCAATACGCAAAGAATCCATATGTTGTTTACTATTTGCAGATGCTACCGTGAGGATCATCACAACTGATAACACGGTCCTCGGCACCGCCAAGACGGGCCAGAACGGCAAGTACGTGGTAGCTGTGGTACTGCTATCGACGAAGCTGCCATCCCTAATGCACGTTCAGGCAGTCATTACCGTTCCTCCGCGAGCGTGTGGCTCGCAGGCTGAAGGGACAGAAATCCGCACGACGCTCCATCCAGAGCAAATGTTATTTCTTGATGCGTAGACCTCCATGTCCTGTCGGTTACTATATATTGGCTGGCTACTGGTCTACTGGATACGAATAAATCCATATAAAAATAAATAACCCGAACGATGGGCAACCCTGGTCAGAAGTATATGCACTCACTGTAGTGACTATAGTATGATCCCTGGACTATGTACAAGCATGCATGAATGCTTCCCATTATACACAAAAAAAAAAGTTCAGAAATGGCTATATGCATGTGTTTGCGTTAGATTTGAGAAATTGTGTGCCATTTGTTACTATTTTGTTTGGAAATCTAACCGGCGCAACGTCAATGTAACATGTTGAGAATGCAAGTTTCTATCTAAGCGTTGCTGTCATCCATGTTACCGACCGGTGGTCGAGTAATTAACTATGCCATCTCTTGATGTTCATGCAAGCAATTACACCAGGTGGCACGCACAACCTCTTCTGAATCGTGGTCATCGATCGCCGGCAGCTGATTTTCCCGTCCAGCCCGGCGAGCATACAACAAATGGAGATCGATCGAAGAGGTTGCGCCATTTGGTGTAGTTGTTTGCCTGTACGCAAAACGTGTCGTGCAGGGGGGTAAGCGTTCACGGCGGGCGACCGCCCGGCGCCGGACGCCACGGAGACATGATGAGCTTCCTCTCCAAGCTAGACGTCGTCCACCCACCGACGCGCTGCTCGGCAGCGTCAAGAAGCCAGCTGGCGCCTGCACCGACGATGTGCGGCACGGCCTCGCGGGCATGGATCCCGACCGTGTTCGTACGTGCTGCATGCCGCTGCCGCCTCTCCCTCGCCGCAGCTTCTGGTGCGCGGAGCCAAGACGGCCAAGCTGGCGCGGCTGATCCCCGCGGGAACAAGCTGCACAGCACTGCCGAGATTCTCCCTGAAACTGGTTGCTATCTCGACAAGCTAATCAATCAGGCTTCAGGCAGTGCACAGACTACTGTTGCAGTTACGGCAAGCGACAGAAAAGTACCGAGCTGATTACCACGTGCTTCAACTAGCAGATGAGAGCCAAACCAAGTTGATGTTCTGAAAGAAATCTTGGACAACCTAGCTAATACTGATGCACAGCCAGTACACTGAAACTGCAAGCCCTGAAACAATGTGTGAATGACACGTCGTGAATGCTTCAACATGCTGTAAATGTTATCACATCTTATGCTACCAGTACACTGAAAATGATGATGACAGCAATCTGACTCTGTGCAAAGAGCATCATGATAAACACATCCCTTTTCTTTCATTGCTCTCTTCAAAAGTTCAGTTATGATGTACAGAGTCAGAGCGTTCCCCTCTTTACACTAGAGCCTTCTTCCTACAAGGATAAACGAACAACTACAGAAGAAAGCACAAATGCAAATAAGAAGGGATGCATTAAAAAAGGAACAGAAACCGAAAAGAAAAGGAAGAAAGAGATGCAACATTGTTATTGTTTACATTACATTGCGCCACACATGTCACGACGGGCAACAGCATCCAAGTGAAACTTGCAATGTTATAGCTGAACCGAAAATCCTGTTGGGGCACCATTCTTCATCCAGAAATCTTCCCTGGTCTTTCACTTCCGAACTCTGATTAACTGTATCACCTCGATGTCTTGTCTCAGCGGCAGCCAGCTTTGAGAGGAGGGAACTCAGCTTGATCTAGCAGTTTGATCGCCTCTTCGGGCCTGCATATTTTAATTCAAACATGAGGTTTTCTTGACTGAAACGAGTCGTATAACAAAGCTGCAGCAACTGAGCAACATGCTGTATGACATGAGCGTAGTGTATTGTGTATATAATAAGCAATGCTAGTCTATGGGATAGAACTTAGAAGTGAATACCTGCATTCGGTTACAACAAGCTAAGGGCTCTGCACCACAGAGGCAGGGACTTGTGGTACTGGTTTCTTAGGTAGAGGGGGGAATGCTTTCTCAAACTGTGCCGAGAGAAGTCTCAACGAGAAAGGTCCCATGGATCCAAACTCAAGATTCTCCACTGCTTGTGCCTTCAACTGACCACAACTCTCTGTCGCAGGTGAGGGCTGACATGTAGATGATGCTGGGGGATTTCCTTGACCAAAGTGAGGAAATTATATCCCTGATGATTGTGGTCTTATCTGTTTTTCCTTCTCAATGGGGTCTTTGCTTGAGTTGACAATAGCAGGTGAGGCGGGGACATCTTGACTGATCTGAACCTTCGGCAAGTTTGTTGCTCTCTGTTTGGTTCCACAGCCTGTTGCTACTGTTTGCTCCCAGACAGTAAGAAAGTCTCCTTTCGGACCAACACTCTTGCTTGAATGAAGATCCTGCAGCGAACCCTTTTCCTTCACCGGCACTTGACTTGTGCTTTGAAATGCAGTCTGTTCATTTCTTAGACCAGAACATTGATCAAGCTGTCGATCAGCTAGCCTTGGTCTTTGCCTTGTTTCTCTTTCAGGTACGAATCCCCTTTCAGGTGCGAAGCCCTCCATACGTTCCCTGTACATTTTATGACTCTAAAAAAAAAACACATGAGTAGAGCTGAAGTTAGTAGTTATAACGGTTTTTATTTTCTTTATTTTTTTATTGGAAACTACCACGAGTTTTTAGTGAGAAAAATAATAACACACCCCTCAAGGAAAAAAAGGAGAACAACATTACAAACATTACAGCACATGCAAGGATACATTTTTCTCTCAAGGATACATTGCATAAGGAAACAGGAAATTAATTAATCAATGTACAGAAAGGCATAACTAATTTCGAATCATGAAGCACAAGCAGCAGATAAGATCATGTAAGAGTTCTTACCACTCTCGGAATGTAAGTGCCAGTTCCATGCGACTTGGGAGAAGAAAGCCAAGAAACAGGATAGTTGTCTGAATTAAACAAAGGAGATGAAGCAAATGGCAATCCATTGGTGGACAACGGCACGTTCTGCTTCCGAACCCCCGCTTGATCCTCGACATATGATTGCTGAGCAACATCTTCTGTACCAGTAGACGAAACTATTGTAAGCCTCTGAGGTCTAGTCTTAGTCTCTATCATACTTATTAGAAGCTTGAGAAAATCCTCATTTATCTCACCAGCTAACCATGCCTTTTGAATTGCCTTCTTCAGATCATCATACAGGTACTCCATATGGTAATTAACTTTGCGAAGGCATCCCAAATACAAATCCAGATCGCCGGATAGATCCAACATGTCTGATTCTGAGAAGGGTGGAAGTGAGTTCTTTCCTGCATGGAGAGTAGTCCAATCTGACTCGCTAACAGAACAAGAACTAGAAACATCCAAAGTATCTGCACAAGTAGAATCAATCAACAGAATGGTAAGGGTTCAATGAATTACACAAACCTTTGTTTTCAGCCTCAGTAATGCAAGACATCTTCAAGCATAAAACATCTTCATTAGGAGCATTTTCAATACCGAGAAAGGACTCAAATGCACTAAAATCGCCAAGGTCTGGCCTTTCTCCCTTTCCATGTCGCTGCAGTGTGTTTGCGAAGAATCCAAAAATTTCATCGGGAATAATCTCCGAGGGTAATACAAGAATTTGACCAAGCTTTTGTGCGCCGAAGGCGAAAGCACTCCTTATGCGATAAAAGCTTGCTGCAAAAATCAGAATATGTTAGTCACACTTCGTAATCGTAAGAACAATCCATTAAAATGATTTCTTATATGTGTAAAACAGGAAAAGCAGGAAACATCCCATGAGAAACAGGAAAGAATATGACTACGTGCTACATGACTGAAGACACACTTTTTTCATATAGAAGAGACACAAGATGCTGTTGTGTGCTATACACAATCTGCTATTTGGTAAAGCAAAAGAATAAAATAATAAAGCAATATTGTTATTCTAACCTTTGTTGACACTTCGGCCAAGATTATTACTCCCCTTGAGTGGATCAATTATGTTTACAAACTTCACGCGGAAGTTTGTGTCACGACCATTCAAACCACTAATCACAACCCTGCCCAGTGAGCCCTCAAGAAATTTCTGGCCGAGCAACATTTCATCCAGTGCTACTGTAGGCTCTACTGCAAGTCACATTAATTATAACAATCACGTCAGTGGTTGCAAAATGGTGAGTCCTCCACAAAATGAAGTAAAAAAAAGGAGATATAACTTACGAGTTATGTCGGGAAGCGACGACAAAAGAACAGGACCACTTAAACTGATCCCATACTTGTCCCAATCAAACTTGCTATAATATTCCAAAAACCTATACAAAGCCTGTTAATCATCACATGCATAAGATTTAGTTCACCCATTGCCTCTGACAATAAAAGGTCTGAAAGAAGATATGACTTCCAAGTGTTACCTCTAGTGGACCATGCAGAGATTTGTGGAATAGATTGAATATGTGTAGGACAAGTGTTTCCAAGGCATAGGTTGATAGTAGTCCATGATGTGCTCCTAGTATCCGGCTTTCATGGTAGCACCAAGCCTTGATCAACATGATGCTCCTTTTGAACAAATGATCCTTGCCAATCTCACGATCAATCTGAAGAAGTAAATGTAATTATTCACGTCATGATTCAATGGTAAGAAAGATTTTCGAATTGAAGACTTCAAAAGTAGTAAAATATGTACCAGCTCAAGGAAACAGAAAGTGGACACCCCACCAATCTGGTTAAATGAGACGTCCACGACAATATTCTCGATGACACATTTAAGGAGCTTACTGGTTAATAAGGATCAAAATCAAAGCAGAAAAACATCAGAAACATGCAAAATGAACGCCCATCTAAAAAAAGGGAAAATGTGACTCAACCACTTTCAGAACATAAAAGGACTAAACATAAGATACAAAGGTACGTAGGAATACATACATCGGCGTTGATGAAGTTCACGCCCTTCACTTCAAACTTGGCGTCGCGGTTGGTCTTCTCCAACTCGAGTACTTGGCGAACATCATCGATTAAACTATTGTTTAACCATGTGTCCACCAGTACTGTTACATCGGCGTCACCATCAGGGAGGTACGTCTTTAGAGGTACCGATCCAAATGCAAAGACCTGGATTATGAAAATATGAAATAAGCAAGTGTTAATACAGGAAATGTGCGTGCAGGAAAATACGAAATAATTAAGAAGCATTATTTCAGAAAAAAATAAGTGCTACAATTGCTCTAAAGAAAGAAGAAAATGTGATAAGCATAGCTAGTAGCAAAATGAACAAAGAAAATGTTACATGCATTTTAACTGCAAACACTAATAGCACACGTGTGTGTGGAAATATGGGGGTGATACATGCATACACCGCACACTACACTTGCTCTAAAGAAAGAAGAAAGTGTGCTAAGCACACGTGCGTGTGGAAATAATATGGGTGTGTGATACACACTACACATATGGGGGTGTTAAGCACTAATCGTTGACGGGTGACGTACTGATCCCCAGGCGAAGACATGGGAGTGTGATACACACACTACACTATACGAGGCGGCACGGTTGGCAACGGAAGCAACAGCGCGACACGTACGGAACGAGACCAAACAAAACGAACAGAAAAGCTAAACCCCCCTTTTTTGTCTAAAAAAAAGCTAACATTGATCATAGTAGAAATTAGAAGAGAAAGCGGCCGGGGAGCACGCACCTCGAAGCCGAAGGTGCAGCCGAAGAGGCTCCTGAGGGAGGCGACGGCGCTCCGCCTCCTGTGTGGGGTGCACACGCAGCGCCACCTCGCGCGCCGCCGCCTCCGCCGCGTCCCGCCGGATCGTCCACGGCTCCGGCGCCATCACCTGCGCCAGCGTCTCCCCGCCGCCGCCCCTCCCCCACGGGGCCCGGCCCGGCGAACCACGAACCCCGACCGCCGCCGCCGAAGTAGGCCATTGGACTACTCGGACGAGGACGAATCGGAATGGAAAGAGCTGCGGAATCGGAGGGGTTAAACAAGGCCGTAAATCTATCAAGAGAGGTTAAACAAGGTGAAAAGTAATGGAGAGTTGGACACAGATCAAACTGAAGTTCAAACCCTAGTGCACCGCCCGCGGACAAGGGTTGTTCAGCACCCTTTGTTCCGTTGTGCATGAATAAGGGGATTCAAGCTAGCACAGATGGATGGACGGCAAGAGCTGCCAAAGAAACATGTACAAGAAACAGATGGGTGTCACCACATTTATGCAGTGGCATAAATTATCACAAATCCTGATCTTCTAAAACAGGGAGTCTGGAATCTCATTTAATTCCTGCTATAGGAGCATATCATGAGCAAATCCGAGCCAACATTTAACTCTTGTGAGATATATGATATCTTCCCTTTCGCCCCCTGCAGACTGTCTATATTTTTTTTCTACACATTAAGTGGAGCGTAGGAATAGAAGATACATACAATTGTACTATGGGCGCGTTCGTTGCGCGTATTTAGACCCCTCTAAACTTTAGCACTAAAGAGAATCTTATTATTTAATAGTACTAAATAAAGTCTAATGACAAAACCTTTTTACAGATAGGTACATCTTTGCGAGACGAATCTAATGAGCCTAATTAATCTATGTTTTGCTACAGTAACCATCGTCTAATCACGGCTTAACTACCCTCATTAGATTCGTCTCGCGATTTAGACCGGGGGTTTTACAGTTAGATTTGTAATTAAACTTTATTTAATACAAGATTTTTTTGTTTAGACCCTTCTAAATTTGCCTCTCTAAAACGCCGAACGCGCTCTATATCTCCAGCATTAATTAGTTCACCAGATATACTTCCGGATATTTTAGCACGAATTTAATTAATGGCAGCGTTTGGATTGAGTTGGGCTAAGATACAGAAAGAAAAAGAAATATATGACACGATCACCGGGTGATTACTACGTACGTTGGTGTGCCAAGGTATCTAACATCGTCAGCGTAGAATACGCATGCGTGTACCAACTTTCGGACGTCCCGTAAATTCAAACTTAACGGATGCTTGTCTTTGTCCAAAAAGTCAAAGAGACCGTTCGGCGTTTTGGCTACAACACACAGAACCTGGAACAGCAACGCATCCGTTTTTGAAACCTGGCGGCTTCCCTCAGCCTTGCCACGTCCCCGCGTCGTCACTAGCTACCGTTTGGATGTGGTGGTAGGACACGGTTCAGGCTGAATGCATGGCATGCCTAGCTAGCCAAGGGACACATGGACACTCGAGTGGATAATGTGTACGTTTTGTCCTAAAGCTTCATACACGTCGGCATAAAAGTGAGAAGGTGCTGCGGTCTATAGCACAAGTAGTGCGACGTCCATAGTGATGCAACCCTTATGTTCTTATTATACTGAATTGTGCAGCTCATGAAGTTTTTGCATATGGCATATCCTTCTTATTTTGTCCTCGATCGATGAGAGTAGATGGTCCATGGTGGTCGGTGGACCTGCGGCGGCTCCATGGTCCATGCTCAGGGTACTTGGTGGACCTACGCACACATTTCTGTTGCGTTCGTATTATGAGCCGTTCTGAAAGTTCAGTTCCAAGGTTCTTGCACTGCATGGGCCCGGCCGGTCTCAAAGAAGTCCCAGCCAGATCAAGGCTGTGTGTCGTATACACACAAAAACAAAATGATATACCCGGGAATACGTGTACGAACCACACAAAAACATTTGGATCGGCCTCCTCGATCGGAACTCATATATACTCCACCCGTTCGACGCGCTCGCCAGGACCGGAGCTGCCTGGAATGGCTGGACGCAGAGATCGAGTCAACAGATTGCCCACAGTCATTGGGGAAAGAGGAGGCTAACTGGCTAATCACGCCACGCTCTGCACGCCACTGGCCCAGCCCGCGGTCCACACACGAGACGAGACCTGACAGCATCGCCGGCGAGAGCTTTTCGTACCCTTAACAACTTCCTATACCTTCATCACCCCAAAACCCGACCCCGACGGCCTCATCTTCCTTCCACCGTACGCCGAAATCCTCATCCGTCCGCCGATACAAACCAAAATGATATGAAGTGTTGTGTACACAAACCAAGATGATACAACCAAACTACACTTGCTCAAATGTGCACACTACACTTGCTTAAAGAGTGCACACTACACTTGCTCAAAGGAGCTCCCAATCCGCGAATCTGTAGCTCGCGGTCGTTCATGATTTTATTGTATTCTTTTTGAAGAAGCTAATGAAAATGATGAAAACATTGAAGTTGATATGGAATTTCAAGATGCACAATGGGTGTGATTATTCTCTAGACTCAAATTTGTTCGTTTAGATGCAATCAGGAGTCAGTCAAGTGAAATGCAGTTCGTTGTGTTTCCTTTATTGGAAGCAAGACTACTTCAAAGTTGTATGTGGTACAAGGTCTATAGATAGAATGTGTGAAACATTTCTTCAAACAAGTGTTTCAGCCACTTCTCTTCAAATGCTGCTAACATGACACACAATTTTCCCAAAATCACTACTGTTAGATTCCTTAAGAGAGGAACATCAAGACTTTAACATAACAACACAAAATGTACACATTTTCAAGGGGAATCCCGATGATTGTTATAGTCTACAACACTGAAAAAGGTACAAAAAAACTCTCGAAATCCACTCACAGCCCACTCAACCTCTAACTTGAAACAACTCATAACACACAGGACATGAACCCAAAAAAATAAACATATCTATGTGTCTACAGACTCAGCCACCCAATGATAATGATCAACAACCAAACAATGTTAACTAAATATAACGAATTGAATAAAAAATAAGCCTATCGCAAAAGGGAGTGGTTCGAGGATGTCAGACTATGGACAACGAACTAAACAAACCAAACACGTGTTGGCAGGCAGATGTTCAACTAAAGGTGCTATTGCTTTCACCTGCAGATATGGAGCTGCCCTCCGACTTCACCACAACCTCCGCTTCCGACTTCACAGCCACTTGCCCTTTGCCAATGTCCAGCCCCTGGAACCGCCCAAGTGAGTCTTGCTGCATCATATCTGAGAGGGAATTTGGGTGGGATAGCATCTGGTGGGTCGGAACATTGGGAGGCGGTTGGAAATGAGGTGGCAGCTGAATATTTCCATGGTGCAGAATTGCTTGTTGCTCGGAGAGCTGGAAAAATGAAGGGCTGTACGTGACATGCTGCATTCCCACATTATATGATTCGTTGGACTTTGTCATCTCACCAGTGGCAATCTTAAGCCTCTCTACTTCCTGCTTCAGTGCATCGTTCAAAGCTGCAAAGGTATTGGTATTCTGTCAGTCTAAGTAACATTAAGTAATATCGGAAAGAGTGTTAGCACTACCAGCTTAACATGTATGCAATGAGCCACCCTCCCAAACAAATTATGGGAAAAACAAATGATCAATAATTGCTCACCGTCACGCAGTTGAGCTTGTTGCTCCATGGCCTGCAACCTTATCTTGAGCTCTGCATTTTCCGCGGAAAGTCCAGTTGTGTCTCTCTGCACAGCAAAACGCAATGGTGTAACATAACATATATCAAGCTACTGAAAAAATTCTAGCAGTCTGCTAATGAATTCAAAGGATGGGACTATCCAGTAAAATCTGCTGGAAATAACTGCTTTTATATTCAATTTTTTAAATTTCCTGCACAAAATTAACCAAGGTATATATTGCACAAATGAGCAGGATCAACGGGGATGATATAGTGACTGAACCTACAGCCTTGCTCCAGAGAGCACAGCTTTTTATCCTCACATACTGTTTCACACCATTTAGCTCTCCAAATCTTTCACATACTATTTCTCACATTCAGTCTGCCATTATGGCTTGCATGTGGATTGGTTAACACTCAACATGACCTCATAGTTTCTTCTAACAAGAATTATTGTGCTTATGACATGTGCATCAGTTCCACGAAGATACGCTGATTTGTGAATTGTAAATAAGTCAGAGTTTGGCTAATAAGGTTTATACGTATTGAAATGCAGCCACTGATCAGTACAGATAATGTAGTATTATTTCCGCACTGAAAATGCACTTAAATTGGAACATAATGCTGCAATACATTACACTGACAGAAGGATGAAAGGTAAGTACCTGAAATAGCGTCAGTTGTGCTGAAAGAGTAGTGGCCTCTGTCTGGAGAGTTTGAACCTTCCGCTCCAGTTCTGTTATATATCGAGCCTTCCTTTCCTTTGAGCGGGCTGCAGATTGTCTGTTCGCTAGAATTCTGCACCAGACAAAGCTCAGGGACTCAATACATAGTCATGAAACACAGATAGCTAACAGTAAAATGGTTAAGATGTTTAGGTGATAATAAAGTTCAAACAGTAGACTCAGAAAGAAGAAAGCTAACTTCGAATATAATGAGTATAAATACAAAAGTATATATCACAACGTGATATGCACAAAAGTATACATACAGTCCAGTTATCTTAAGAATATTTATCTGTACATTCTTCTGTCTGCCACCTTAAAATTCAAGAGACAAAATTGCACTAAAATGAAATGACATTGAAAGTAATTAAAGATTTAGAAAACTAATTAAAAAAGTGTTGTCCCGCAGAATCAAGCTTCAGGAGGCACATGCAGCTTCAAGAGGAGAGGAACATGTGGAAAATCAGTCAATTCTAAATTGAGGTTTTGTCACATATATCTGTGGCCACAGGAACCTCGGTAATTTAAGCAAAAGGTTCTATTAAGCATCATACTATGAATGATTATTCTATGATATCATTGTTACTTATCCCTCTGACAGCGAAGACCACTCGATAATGGATAATTTATCATTGATGAAATACTAGCTAAGTAATTCTGTGTCTGGAATTAAGGGAGGTTATACAAGAGCAAAAAAAAACCATAAATCTTGGTATCACAGACTTGCTTTCAGTGCAATTTAGGGAAACAATTAACTTTTAAGACATTAATAGTGCATCAGCATTCACCCCAACTTCATTTAACAGGGGCGTAACATAAATTGCCACTGGAAAAAAAACCCATAAAAACAGTACGTTCCCATGCAATATGTGAAAATATTTCAGCCATTTTCCCGCCTCTTTCTCACTGCACTATGCGCTTATTTAAGAACCAATTGAAAATGCTCTTGGGACTGAGATAACAACTAACCTATTAAAGCATATTCATACCATATTACGTATGCGTTAACAAAGGTCCTATGCTATCGTTATTGCATAAATGATTATCAATAAAAGAATCATATTACTGAGAAAGTGGACGAGGACTGTAAATACAGTAACACTTACATAAACCACCACATGCAAAAATCATTCCTGTGTATAACTCGGCCCTCGTATCTATGACACAAATTTTGGTTCCTATTGCTTCTTAATTAAAAGCCACCTAGTTCCTCCTACATTGGTCAAGTTTTCTTTTTTTCCTTTTTAACTTGGCCCTAGTATGAAATTCAGCGAAATGGAATCTTGAATACAATTTGACTGACATAAGCCAGTAGGGGGGAAATGGAAAGTCTGCAACATATATCATTTTGCATTAGAAGATTCATTTAAGCTTGCTATGCTAACGTTATTAAATCTTGGAGGACCTAGGAGCCTAAAGGTGTGACCAACGTGGGGAAAAATCCATAAAACAAATGAATACCATGCTCCCGCCTTTTTTTTTCCTTCACCCTTCCACCGGTTGAGAAACTAAGCAGTATCGGGCGCCTTCTATTGACCAAGATAGCAACGTCCAAAACAAAAATCGGCATACTGATAACTTTTACAAGTGCTTTCACTTTGAGAAAACTAATGATGTCCAATTCCGTAGGTTAGCTGCCGCGATCAGTCCTATAAGCTCCATCTCGCTACCTACGATCATAGACCAATAGTCTCAACGATTTGGCCTAACTCAAATGTGGCATGCAGTAGCGAAACCCCATTCATCAGTAGATCACAGAAAGTAGGACCTGTCTCATCTGTAATCCTACCAACCAACCAACCAACTACCAACTGGAGTCCTAGCTAGCGAGGAAGCTAGAAATGGTACTAGAAAAGCCGTCACCTTTTGGCGCGCTTGGGGTCGATGGCAGCGAGCTCGGCGAGCTGCTCGGAGGACATGGCCTTCTTGGCCTCCATTACCTCGCCGAACACCCCTCCAGCGCCGTCCTGCTGGCCGCCGGGCCCGCCTCCGCCGCCGCCCATCCCGAAGCCGTCGAATGACGCGCTGTGGCGGTGCTTGGCTGGGCGCGGC
>LAPY01000591.1:81268-93681 GCA_000970635.1 Eragrostis tef
GAGAGCGCTGCGGCGGATCGCCGGGCTTCGGCGGCATCGCCATTGCGCTGCGCAGGTGCGTTCTCTCTGAGTCGTCAGAGCTGGTCAGCTGCGCGTGTCTGGCTGCTGCTGTAGAACTGCACTAGAGTAGCTAGACAGTGGTAGCGTGTTGGGTTCTGTGCGGGATCTGGGGACGAAGGAGGTGGGTCCCGTCGATGTGATGGGTAGCACACCCACTTGCATGTGACCCCGCCCACGGGGGCGGCGACTGGATCCGTGGGCCGCTTACGCTTAGTCGAGTAGCTAGTGGAATGGGCTTACAGTGTATCTGACGCCCCGTAGACTTTCGGCTGCAATGCACTTTTGGGCCTCTGTTACACGTGGGCCTAAACAATGGGGCCGCTTATTTGGACAATCCTATGTTTTAGGGCGGGCGGGCTATACTTAAGGTTTGATAGAACGGTGTTTGAGATTCGTGCAACGGGTGAGATTTGCAGAGGTGAAAAGTGAGAGAACCAGATCTGGACACGTGGCGCGTTCTGATTGGGGCAGGTGGGAGGAGGGAGAAAAGGAAACGGATTTCAAACTTTAAACTCATTTTTCTCTTAAACCGTAAGTCCGTTTTCGAATCCGTTTGAACCTACGTGTTTGTTACAATTAATCTTACAAAGTAAGATCCAATATAGATATTTTTAATTTTAAATTTTTTGTCAACATTTTATTTATACTGCGTCAACATTTTAGATGTACTATGTCAACATTTTTGACAAAAATGTTGATGTTCTTTTTCAAAAATATTAACACAGGTTTACAAAAATATTGAAACAGTTGTTTAAAAATATCGATGGTCGGTTAGTAACCTAAGTTGGCTTAGGTGGGCCGGTTTGATGGGCTATTGGACTGACCTGTTGTAGGTCGCCCTATGCATAGGAGGTCCATGCTTATTTGGTCCACGAAGTGCTCCCGATCGTCTCTCCGTCCCCTCGGATCCAGCCGCTCGTTACGATCTAACGGTCACCGTGACTCCAAGGGTGGTTCGTTAAACAAAATAGCGACCGCCCTCCCCTGTTCCCGAACCCCGCCTCGCCGCGGACAGCGCCCTTCCTGCCTCCGTCCACCCGCTGGTCGCGCCTCTGGCTCCGCTACTCCGGTCGTGTGCTTCCGGCGACTCCTGAATGGGCCTCGCCTTGCTGCGCAATGCACAGACGGCGGCGCGCCTGTGTGCTGATGACTGTGATCCCCGCCGGCCGACTGCCAACCGCGCCGCTTGCTTCAGACCCATCGCTTGCTTATGTGCCAGCTGGGGTTCTAGTTGTTGCAGATGCGATTTCGAAGTCATGCTGTGCGGAAAAACTTGCGCTCAGCAAATGGAGTCCGCAAGTCTACGTGCTAGAACACGACCGCACGACATTTCAGATATGTTGGGATCATGGCATTTGAGACATCCGACAAGGATCCATATGAACTCAGGTTCTGTTGATTCCTCATCTGTGTTCAGTGTTCACCTCATATAGCTTATCATTTGCCTAGCTTCTCCTAATAAGTTGATACATGAAACAGGGGAGCACATCACAGCTTATCTGAATGCTGACTGGTTGAGGACACCACGGCCACCGGCATTCCGTTCGGGGTCAAAATGTGTTTTACTTTCCAAGTGAAGTGGGCAAGGAATTTTGAGGTAATTGATACATATTGGTATTAGTAATTTTTTAGATATATGATGATTCAATCATCATGATTGTCAAACTTTTTAGACGTGGTAAGAAATTCAGTCAGAACAATTGACTTTTAACTTTTATACACTGCAGAACATACTCTAAAATCAGCAAGCACAAAACAATCGGAGGTATAAATCAGCTATATATGCAAGAGAGTTATTGAAGTCAAGGTCTAAGCGTTAGATACAAATACACCAGCTACCCAGGAAACTGTCTTACAGAGAGAATCGATGTTGTACAGACAACATACAATCTGCCAATCTGGGTAGCATGAACAACCCTGTAAGCACACATTTAGTTACAGAAGAGCAACACGATGAAACAACCCTATAACCATCTTCACATCAAAACTCACCAGCTGGTCCTGAAAAAACAAGGGAAGCCGATAAGATGTAGGTCAAGACACACACTGACACACCCAAGCGCGCAGTCAAGTAGCAGTAGCAGCAACAGCGTCGTCGGAAGCCTTTTCCTGCTGGTTCTCGCCGGCTTCATCGATGGCCATGGCATCTGGTTCCCGCTCCCGCTCCACCGACGCGACACGGTTTTCGTTGGATGTCCGCTCCTCGCTCTCCACTGGAGCCGGCGGGGCCGTGACCGTGCTGGGGCTGCCTCCTTGCTCACCCGCCAGGCTCGTCAGGCCGTTCTGCTTCATGTAATTCTCCAGGGGGCGTGTCGCGACTTCGAGGAGGCCCATCATGCTCACCGGCCGCGGTTGCGAACCGTGCTGCTCCTGATCGTCGCGGACGGTGGGGTGGAAGTTGAGGTCAATGTGTCCCTTGTTCGTTTCAGGCACTTTGTCGAACATGGTAACATCACTGTCTCGAGTGGTGTCCAGTGTCTGCGGGGACCTTGACAGGCTGCTACCCTCGGGCTCGTCTCTGTTCATCCATTGGATCTTCTTGCTCGCCTCAGCTTCCTCTCGCTCAGATTGCCTCTGCTTCTTCCTCATCATCAATGTCTTGAACCGGCGCTTGACGGTCATGCACACGTTGCAGGTGCACGAAGGGTTGTGCTTCGGGCCCTTGCCGCTGGGTGGCTGGATGCACACAATGCATGTGCAGCCGGGGCGATGCCGAGGGTGCTTCGTGGTTGTTGCCACTGCAGTACCTTGGTTGCCAGCCTCACCATATACTGCGGCTGTGGCCAAGGCATCAAGGCTGGATGCATCCATTTCAGCGACATTCAGCTTCAGACCGTAGCTGCTGCCTTTTCGCCGCCTCATTTCTGCAGTAACAGTTTAGCTTGTTGAAATCAGTATAAGTGATATAGTTCACTTGTGCAAATTGATCGCCAGACTTTTGTGTCTCACATCCTTGTAATCTAATCAAACATAATTACAACAGCGAAAGTTCAGTATTGCACACAGTCCCTTTTTTCTTATCAAGATCAGTCAGGCTGTCCGAATATCCTTCTTCACATGTCCTTGTCACCTTTTAGGTTTAGTTATCATTCAGTAAATAGAAGAAGAGTGTACCTTCATACTGCTGCAGAACACTTTGTAACTCTTTTGGCGTCAACTCTTCAGGAGCAGAGCAGGATGAGCTGCAAATATTTTACAAAAGATAAAGTTGAAGTTACAAAGTTAAGTGCAAAGTACTGAAGAAATGGGGAAAATATAAAGGATAAAAGTAACAAAAGTGAGGCTGCAACTTTGTAGAGTTTCTAATATACTGATGTTATTAAGTTTTTTTTTTTGATAGACTTGTTGAGAGATCCTAAACAACAGAGAAAGGGACATCTCTTATATATGGATAATTCTAACAAATCCAATATCAAGTGCAGTCAATATTCATTGTTAACAAATACTGTTGATCAGCCATACCAAATGTTGCATCCTAATGTGATCGTCATTTCGTCATACCAAGGTTTTAGAATTTCAAGATCATCCAACGTACTGACAGAGAACACCAGATAGAGTTACCTTTTTGGGTCCCAAGAGTTGTCAGTGCACGTCCATTTAGAGGCAACAATAACATTAAGAGGCAACCGACGCCATTTTGAGCAGTCGTCACATTGAATCCACTGATCTTGTTCCCTAGAAATGCGAAACAAGAAACTTGAGAAAATAGCATGCAATATCTAGGAATATATGTTCATGATGGCCATTCAGAAGAGAACAACTTTAAATTGGTATGATCATTCCACAGTTAAGTGCAGTAGCTTTTTGAATCTCATCACTTCTCAATTATATTTCTTCTATTTTTTATTTCCACCACTTAAGGTATTTTTGTCATGTCCTTTACATGGACGTTATAAATTGGCATAGTTACTACATTGTACGTAGCAAAAACTTCACCTGGAATTAGATGTGTCTCACTGAGGCTGACAAGCCCGATCTTAGTAGTCATTTCAAAACATTTTTATGTCAGGGGAAGTCTCTAAAAATGTTTTACGTGACTCGTTGTGTAATTGCGGGATATAAGGATACTATTCCAGAATTACTCAAACGGAAACAAAAGTTAATGGTATTATATCTCTTCTTTAATGCTTCTCTTACCCTGTTGCGCGGACGGTGAAAATTGATCTTTTTGCAAAAACAGGGGGTTCCTGCATGTATGTACCACAGTCGATTTGGTCAAGGATCATTCAGCTCAGAACAAGAGAGGATGCTCCAAAGTTCGGAACAAGAAGAAAAAATGAATAGCAAACTTACATCATATTCTTCAAATTCATAGTCCTCAATCGTCACAACAGTTGGTTTTGCGGTGGGAGCAGGACGCAACAACTCTTGAGCCTCCTCCCAGGTAAGCTTTAGTTCCAAGGCATCTTCAGCATCCATTAAAAACCTCCTGCTTTTGGAACCAATATTGCGACTTCTTTTTTGTAAAAATTGCAAAGATCCCTCATCTGGCCTGCTGCCGAATTTATCTGTCTTAAGCCAACTAACATCCCCGTCAGCTGAGTTGACATGATGATCATATAGAGAGCTTGAATGCAGATCTGCAGCTCCCTTTATTGACTGAATGAATCCAGGATAACCACTTACTACTGATAAGTTCTCATTCGCACTTGAAAAGAGTGTCTCACTGAGAAGGGAACCATTTGCGATAGCTGAAATCTGAGAGTCCTGAGAAATAGACAAACATTGAAGTCAAAATGGAGAAAGCATATGCAAAAACAAGCACTTAATAGGTTAGCAGAGAGATTGATCTGAAGTTTTAACTTACTGGTAGACTGACAGTATTTGTGGCCTTCCGGAACCCCATAACAAGTTTCCCTCCAGGTTCTATCCGACTAAAGGTCACTGCATAATATGACCATCAATAAACATTAGCAAATCTTTACATTTACAGTAAAACAGCATTCAGAGAACCTGGAATACATGACCTAATTACACTCAGCATATATTATGACATTTTCCAGAAATTTTGTAAGAAGTAAGAAGTAATAAGCTAAGAAATGATGGGCAGATGAAAATATTGGTTATGAAATGAGTTAATCACCTGTATCTCCAGCTTGTAATTGCAGGGACTGTATGCATGGTGTAACACCCTCCAAGACATACATTCTGCTGTTATTATTAGGCCAAAACCTAAACTGAAAATGCCATTCTTTTCCTCTTGCATCTTGAATTGTCAAGGGGCGACCTTCTGGTTGAGAAATTGGAGGGAAATATGCCTACACAGAGCACCCAAAAAAAAAAAACTCAGGATGATAGTAACAACGGAAAGCGGGGTGCTCTAAATTCAAGCAGCTTCCTGCACTAGCAATAACTTCATGAATGGAGACAGTAACTTAAACCATTTACACAAGAGTATCCATAGCTTATTAAACAAATCAAATAATGGCAAGACAGTAATACCACAGATATAAGTGTTTCACCACTAGGGTGAAATTAGGTTACAGTACATGCTTGATGTTACATAGATACGTTTTATCAGTGTTTTTGTATAATTGTATATGCAAGGTCTAGGATTAGGGTCCTCCTTCTATGAAGTTTCTTGTATGTGGATGGTATATAAATAGACCCAATTGATCAACTCCAGCAGCATATATATGTATCGTAAAGGCTTAACATCGCATCAGAAGATTCAGAACTAACATAACCAGGAGAGAAGGATACACACACTTATGATGTTCCTTTTCAAACAACTTTTGGAAGATAAATCATTAAAAGTGTAGCAAAATTTATAAACAGAAAGCCAAATGAACGTCAAATTTACCTCAGCACAGGCTTTTGGAAGAACAAGACGCCCTATGCGGCCTGCATCACTAGCACTCAAGACCTTCTCGAACAATGGAACAATAGTGGAATTTGAGCTTCAAGGAAAAATATAGTCAAGGAAGACCAAAAACTATCAACTACGACAAAAGGGAATTTATGCAGCACAATATACAAGTTTATCAGCCTAACTGAGCCATCGTGAAGTATCATGTTTACAAGCAACTTAATCATTAATGCAACAATGAATATGATATATTTATCAAGGATACTCTCCAGATATTTGTTGCAGCTCTTGATCTGTTATTCTCGGCCAATACCGAGGAAGTAATTGATTGCGTCCCCTTCCCTCAGCAGGTGGCCTTGCAACACGAAGATGTGAAAAAACATCTCTTGTTGGATCAAAAGCAGCACCTTCACCAACCCTTGGTGGCCTTGTCAGAAAATTCCGAGCCCTTTGTGCATGCTGAAAGGGTGACAACGAAGCAGTAAGTTCCCTTCCTTCAGCCATGGCTGTCGTTGGTGATAGGATAGGTCTTTCTACTGTTGAAGTAGCCTCCATCTTGCTTCCATTATTAGCAATACTCAAGCTCATGCTGAGACAAGCCTCAGAAAGTGATTCACTTGTTGTGCTATCTGTAGTTGGATCTTTACTGTCGTCTCTTCGCACGCATTGAGGTGATTCTAACGCACTTTGAGTCCTGGTTAAAAAAGGCATCTTTCCGATGTCCCCAATACTAAGAGTTGCCTGTTCCCATTTAATCTGCTGTCTTGGACCATTTTCTATCTCTTTTTGCCTCAAAAAGCTACTGCTTTGTCCGACCTCAATGTTTCTTAGCATGAAAGGATGACTGTTTTTATTTATAATAGTAATATCATCATTTCTGGGATCCACCATCATAGAGGGTGATTGATCAAATTTTCTGCCCAGCAATAACTCATCGCTTTTACCAAAAAATTGCAGACTGTTTTGAGATGGAAAAAGCTTTGGAGTCCCTTGACCGGAAACCTGCAAACAGCACTGTCAGATTGTTTGGAAAAGAAAGGTGGATAATGTGACAAAAGAAACTTACAGAGTGAGCTGCTGAATTTTTCATGCAAGTGACACATTGAACTCCCCGCATGTATGTACCACAGTCGATTTGGTCAAGGATCATTCAGCTCAGAACAAGAGAGGATGCTCCACAGTTTGGAACAAGAAGAAAAAATGAATAGCAAACTTACATCATATTCTTCAAATTCATAGTCCTCAATCGTCACAACAGTTGGTTTTGAGGTGGGTGCAGGACGCAACAACTCTTGAGCCTCCTCCCAGGTAAGCTTTAGTTCCAAGGCATCTTCAGCATCCATTAAAAACCTCCTGCTTTTGGAACCAATATTGCGACTTCTTTTTTGTAAAAATCGCAAAGACCCCTCATCTGGCCTGCTGCCGAATTTATCTGTCTTAAGCCAACTAACATCCCCGTCAGCTGAGTTGACATGATGATCATATAGAGAGCTTGAATGCAGATCTGCAGCTCCCTTTATTGACTGAAAGAATCCAGGATAACCACTTACTACTGATAAGTTCTCATTCGTACTTGAAAAGAGAGTCTCACTGAGAAGGGAACCATTTGCAATAGCTGAAATCTGAGAGTCCTGAGAAATAGACAAACATTGAAGTCAAAATGGAGAAAGCATATGCAAAAACAAGCACTTAATAGGTTAGCAGAGAGATTGATCTGAAGTTTTAACTTACTGGTAGACTGACAGTATTTGTGGCCTTCCGGAACCCCATAACAAGTTTCCCTCCAGGTTCTATCCGACTAAAGGTCACTGCATAATATGACCATCAATAAACATTAGCAAATCTTTACGGTAAAACAGCATTCAGAAAACCTTGAATACATGACCTAATTGCATTCAGCATATATTAGGACATATTCCAGAAATTTTGTAAGAAGTAATAAACTAGTAAGAAATAACGGGAAGATGAAAATAGTGGTTATGAAATGAGTTAACCACCTGTATCTCCAGCTTGTAACTGCAGGGACTGTATGCATGGTGTAACACCCTCCAAGACATACATTCTGCTGTTATTATTAGGCCAAAACCTAAACTGAAAATGCCATTCTTTTCCTCTTGCATCTTGAATTGTCAAGGGGCGACCTTCTGGTTGAGAAATGGGAGGGAAATATGCCTACACAGAGCACCAAAAAAACTCAGGATGATAGTAAAAATGGAAGCCACAGACAGTAATTCAAAACCATTTACACAATATAGTAAACAAACCAAATAAAGTCAATGCAGTAATACCACAGATACAAGTGTTTCACCACTAGGGTGCAATTAGGTTAAACAGTACGTGCTTGATGTTACATAGATAAGTTTTATCAGTGTGTATGTATATGCAAGGTCTAGGATTAGGGTCCTCCTTCTATGAAGTTTCTTGTATGTGGATGGTATATAAATAGACCCAATTGATCAACTCCAGCAGCATATATATGTATCGTAAAGGCTTAACATCGCATCAGAAGATTCAGAACTAACATAACCAGGAGAGAAGGATAGACATCCTTCTGATGTTCCTTTTCAAACAACTTTTGGAGGATAAATCATTGAAAGTATAGCAAAATTTACAAACAGAAAGCCGAATGAATGACAAATTTACCTCAGCGCAGGCTTTTGGAAGAACAAGACGCCCTATGCGGCCTGCATCACTAGCACTCAAGACCTTCTCGAACAATGGAACAATAGTGGAATTTGAGCTTCAAGGAAAAATATAGTCAAGGAAGACCAAAAACTATCAACTACGACAAAAGGGAATTTATGCAGCACAATATACAAGTTTATCAGCCTAACTGAGCCATCGTGAAGTATCATGTTTACAAGCAACTTAATCATTAATGCAACAATGAATATGATATATTTATCAAGGATACTCTCCAGATATTTGTTGCAGCTCTTGATCTGTTATTCTCGGCCAATACCGAGGAAGTAATTGATTGCGTCCCCTTCCCTCAGCAGGTGGCCTTGCAACACGAAGATGTGAAAAAACATCTCTTGTTGGATCAAAAGCAGCACCTTCACCAACCCTTGGTGGCCTTGTCAGAAAATTCCGAGCCCTTTGTGCATGCTGAAAGGGTGACAACGAAGCAGTAAGTTCCCTTCCTTCAGCCATGGCTGTCGTTGGTGATAGGATAGGTCTTTCTACTGTTGAAGTAGCCTCCATCTTGCTTCCATTATTAGCAATACTCAAGCTCATGCTGAGACAAGCCTCAGAAAGTGATTCACTTGTTGTGCTATCTGTAGTTGGATCTTTACTGTCGTCTCTTCGCACGCATTGAGGTGATTCTAACGCACTTTGAGTCCTGGTTAAAAAAGGCATCTTTCCGATGTCCCCAATACTAAGAGTTGCCTGTTCCCATTTAATCTGCTGTCTTGGACCATTTTCTATCTCTTTTTGCCTCAAAAAGCTACTGCTTTGTCCGACCTCAATGTTTCTTAGCATGAAAGGATGACTGTTTTTATTTATAATAGTAATATCATCATTTCTGGGATCCACCATCATAGAGGGTGATTGATCAAATTTTCTGCCCAGCAATAACTCATCGCTTTTACCAAGAAATCGTAGACTGCTTTGTGATGGAAAAAGCTTGGGAGCCCCTTGACCGGAAACCTGCAAAAAGCACAGTCAGATGGTTTGGAAAAGGAAGGTTGATAATGTGACAAAAGAAACTTACAGAGTGAGCTGCTGAATTTTTCATGCAAGTGACACATTGAACTCCCCCGCCATCAAGTAAATCATAAGAGTTCTTCGAAGCAATACATCCACAATGGAGACGCTGAAATAGCAAAATACCATTTAAGTGCTGTTGAAATACAGCTTAGTGCAAACTCGCATACAATTCACGACCAGTGTCAAATCTCACCTTCGCACAAAATGAGCAATCTCTCCAGCCCGATTCCTTCTGGTGAAATATGTCACAAAAGACAAGCTGCTCATATGCCAACCTATGTACACCAGAAAACACACAGTTGCAATTAGAAACAGATCAATCTATTAAATGAAACAGAGAACCTCCATTTCCAAATGAGAGGAATTCTTATTGTTTAGCTAAACTTGCCCTTCAAATCATCAAATACAAAAAAAAAACAATTCGTAATTAGAGCTATGCTTTTACTAGCGAGCACCAGGTTGATCCAATCATATACTAGCACATAGAGATTTGATAGGCCGACAGTCCAAACAAGCTCATCCCTGACATCAATCCGGTTAGAACTCAACTCAAAAAAGGCAATTTCCACAGTGACACTTATGCAGGTACGCTGCTGAGCTCTGAGTAACTGAACTACAGCCGAAATCTAAACTGAGCCTGAAACTGAAAGTGAGCTCTCCCTGATCAACTGGCACCAAATTGCGCTCTGTAACCGATACCCACGCAAGCTGTGCGGCCGAGGCAGAGAGTCAACGCAAGTTTGAGAAATTTCTACGCGCTCCACCTGGGCGCAGTTACCGCATAAATCAGCTTAGCTTTACGGATTCACTAAGATAATCAATCCACAAATCACCTCCACTTTCCAGAGGCGCACACACACACAAAAATCATCTTTTCTGAAACGCGACAGAGTGGCAAGCCATGGAAACACGAGAGAGAAGGAGGGGAGGCATCCCTCGACGGACTGATTCGTCCATCCGTGGGGGCACTCCGCTCCGAGCACAAGGAGCGGCGCGTAGGACAAGCAGAGCGGACAGCAGAGGAGGAGGCCGTACCCGCACTTGTCGCAGAGCAGGGCGAAGGCGCCGGATCGCAGCGGCCATCCCTTCCTCCAGTCCCCTCCGCCTCCCGGCCCCGGCGCCGGCGCGCCGCAGGCCGGGTTCATGCACCTCTTGGCCGCCATGGCCGGCCGGCGAGCACAACCACTCTTGCGCCGCCATGGCCGGCCGGCGAGCACAATCACTTCTGCCTTCGATCAGAGCTCAGTTCATCAGCTGCAGAGGGAGAGAGGGAGAGAGGGAGGCGGTGGGGGAGGCGTAGTTTTCCGATGGATGTGGAGGGGCCAACGAACGAACGAACCCACGACGGCACGCTGGTGTTGCTGGCGATTGGTGCGTGCATGCGGATGCGGAAAGGGAAGGAATAACCGAGCAGCTGCAGGCAGGACGGGCGTGATGCCGTCCGTGGTGGTGGCAGGAGTAAACAAACCAAACAGCCGCGCGTAGTTGACGACTAAACAAAGCTCACTCGCCAAGCAGGAGGTAGAGTGGGAAATTAATATTTTTCTCTGCAAAAAAAGAAAGAAAAGGCAGAGAGAGGAGGGAGCAAAGCCTTGGGGCCTTTTTTTTGGGGTTGCATGCACGCACGACATGCTCTGCTGCTTTTTGTATTTCTTGCTCTGCTGGTGAGAGAGAGAGAGAGAGAGAGGGCTGGTGGCGTTGCTCCCCTCCACGACTGTGCCTGGACTGCAGCCGGCTGTGCCGCAGGCGTGGTACTTTGCTGTCTGCGTTGCCTGTAGCACGGTCATGGTCTCATTCATTGAAAAACTAATGTGTTTTTTCTTTTTCCTGTGGGTGTGCATCAGTCTAGCACGGTTTGGAATTTTACGTTGGGGAGTAGCACGACTCCTAGATTCCACATAATGTCGTCGCGTAGTTACACGTGCTGAACAGAATTTTTCTCGTCAGGTCCGGTAGTACTACTTATATTGTCATGGCAGAAAAAGAAAAAGGAAAAAGGAAAATCGGGATGGAAGGACATGGTCATGCTGTGGCGTGGTGCATGCATGTCTAGTCCTGGGACTTGGGCCGGGCCAAATCCGGGTGGGCCGTGGCCCGGACGTTTGGCACGGCACGTGGCACGACCCGACCCGATCGAATTTCGTGCCGTGCCGGCCCGGCCCGAACTAACGGGCCGTGCCGTGCCGGATTTTCGGCACATCAGGCGGCACGGCACAAAGCTGTTATACGGGCCGTGCTCGGGCCAGCACGGCCCGAAGGCGGCCCGGTGGCCCGAATTTGGCCTGGTAGTGTGTTTTTTAAGTTCTTTAACCAACTGTTGTTTTGTTATTTTGATTCGTATTTAAAAATACAAACTTGTATAAATTTAGCATACGTGGTCCGAATTCGATGATTCTTTTTTCTATAATCTTCAAAAAATAATCTCTATCATGTGAAATCTTTGTATGCAAACTTTTATAATTCAATTTTGAATGTATCAATCAATACACTAATGGACACTATTTACCATTATCTTCACTTTTTTGTTAATCTCCAACCAATTTGACTTTTTAAGTAATTTTTTGTGTGGAAGTATAACTTCTACATCGCCACACATAGGAATTTTGTATAAATTTTTTATGGCATTTACATTCATGTAAGATTGAAATGCTCCTCATTTATCTCAAAAGCTCATAACTTCTATATTGTTTAGTAAATTTTGAACACACATTCATGAAAACATTATTAAAAAAATTTCTCAAAAATTATATAGGTTGGTATTGACTTGGAACAGCTACACACAAAAATTGAGTGCAAAATTCAATGTATTTTTGGAGATAAAAATTGCAAAAAA
>LAPY01000591.1:118393-131943 GCA_000970635.1 Eragrostis tef
TCCCCCCGCCGGATCCCCGGCCTCCGGCAGACGACGACGCGCCGCCATCTCCACCTCCGTTGGTGTTCAGCGCCGACATCGCACTCGAAAGGCTGCTCATCGCCCCTTCAATCAGCTTATCCCTCCCGGCGGCGCTCGGCGGCGTGGGAGTGCCTTCAAGCATGGTTTGGAGTTTCGCCATGCTCTTGCGAAGGTTGATCAGGTCTTCCATCACCGCCCGTGGCGCCTGAGAGCGGTCGCCGCCGCTGCCAGAAGATGCCATGGCAGCCACTAGGAGCTACTAGTACCTAGCTAGCTAGTAGCTAGTAGGGCATGCATATGTCCACCACCTGCTGCCCGTAGCTAGAGCGATAGGGTCGTCGGGTGCAGGTGCCCCTGGTTTTTATTGGGCGCGCGCGGTGGAAGTTGGGCGGAAAAAGGCGGAGGACGGCGAAAGAGAGAAAGAAAGAGCAAGAGGCGGAGGAAGTGGCGTGGAAGGACATGCAGCCCGATGCGGGCCCCTGATGGGCGTGTCGCACTGCGCTGCGCCGGGAGCTTGGTCGTCACGCCGTGACGCTGTGCACATGAGCTCAGCAGCAGCCGCCTCGTCGTCACGGCCTCTCATGGCTCACGGGCTAGTGTAAACCGATCCCTTAAATTTGGGGTAAAAATTGTTTTAGAATTTAGAGCAGATGATTATGGGTTTCATACATCACTAGCTAGAGGGGCTTGAAGTAAAATGCAATGGCAAACTCGTCGGTATCAGTGCCCCAGCAATATGGCTCCAAACAATAGAGATTAGCTCCAAATAATACTCCTATATCGTACTACATATGTTTACTTGTACTATTAGGTCTACCTCATGGTGGGCCAACTGTAACGAAAGACTTAGCGTAGAGATTGTTGCTTACAAATTTTCTTCCTTTTACCTACCTCTAATCTATGTAAAACGTGGAGTCAGCTTAATGCACTGGAAGAGAACCTCACTTCTAACAAAGTGAGTCAGCTATGATATCACTGCAATTGATTGATGCGTAGCTGTCATCTGTACTGGTACTCCTATATATAAGCACCATGTTGGTTCTAAGAACTTTGACTTGTGGTGCAGTGAAAAGTTGGCAGAAAATAGCAAGTAAAAGAATACAAATGTAGCCTTTTTGCATGTCGTGCATGCATGTCATCTAGTTCAGAACTCTGGATAACCAGTATTCTGTTTCAGATCAGATATGATAAATATTGCTCCTCTGATTTGCAACTTGTGCACCATGCAACGAACTGTCCGAGGGGAGAGTACCTGCAACTACAACTCCTCCAAAACATTTATTTTCTGATAAAACATTTGCATCTAGGTTGACTGGTCGTTGCGCTGACACATGCATGATCGAAACACGGAGATCCCAGTTTATAAACTAGGGAAAGAGCCCCACAAGTTTTGTTTCTTTCGTACATGTGGGGAGGACAGGACATGTCTACGTTCTGCGCCCAAGTAGGCTCATATAGAAGATGGGAAATTCACTAGGAAAATGGCTAGGCTAAACAGACAAAATGTAAAGATAGTAGTACTGCCCAATTGTCTTGTCCCTGACTTACCTACACAGCCGAATGACTACTCCAAGCACGTCGACATACATAATGGAAGTCACGAATGGGCATACTCTCGGCTGGTGAAACCACTATCAGCTATTTCTTATAAATCATAGAATAGAAAGGAAATACAATATCAGAAACACAAACTAAGCGTATAACTACAGCTTTACACCTCGGTGAACGTCGGGGAGAATACCAACAAATTCGCCCAAAATAATGGGGAAAAAACTACAGTAGCAATCTGTAGATGATAACGGCCAGTTATACTTCAGAGTCCAGAGTGAACAGCAGCCTGCTTGCTGCACTGTTAAAAAAACATATACACGTACACCCTAAATACACGTGCTTCTGAACAGTATCCAGCCTCTGTTTCAAGTTAATATTCCTACAGTACAACCTCACTGGCTTCACAGCGGGTGCCCTAGACTATCCTATCACGAACTAAGTACATTGTTCCACCTATAAGAAACTCTAAAGATGATTTAGAGATGGGAAGGTAAGAAAAGGTAATCCAGTAAGTTGATATGAATTCTGCAATGATATTCCATCCAAAAACTGCTGTTCACCACCTGAATCCTTTAGAGAAGTCATCAGTTAATTTATAGCTGGCTCATCATGTTGCTGCATAAATAGCCTTCTTTCAGCAGCTAACCCAGCTGCAACAGATGGAGGCAAACTTCTCAAGCTATCATTATGATCTTGATTAGCTTCTTCCACGAGCTGATCAGGTGATGACATAGGAAATAACATCTCAACACTGATTAGTTTCTTCCGCGAGTTGATCAGGTGCTGACATAGGAAATAACATCTCAACATCCTTAAGCGTCAAAACAGGTTCATCTTTGAAGTTTTTGGATTTGCGATTTATGGTAGAGCAGACAGCTCTGCCCCTGTTCAGTTTGTATATACTCTCTTCTATTGTTCTCTTGACCTGAAAGCAAATATGCATTAAAATTTCTTCCAATAATTAACAAAATGAAAGAGACCAGCATGCAGTGCTTACTATAAAACGGTGAACAAATGTGCTCTTGTCTTGGCCAACTCTATGGATCCTGCTGATAGCCTGTGCCTCGGCCGCAGGGTTTAGTAATGGCTCCACTAGAATAACATGTTGTGCTTCCAGTAGATTAAGACCGTTTGCTCCATGCTGTACAAGCATCAACAGTACTTGAACAGGCTCTGTTCTCAAGACTGTCCTTTTTATTTCCTTTCCATTTAAACAGCTTGTTTGACCTTTGAATTGGGAGAGTGCTGCTTGTGATTTTCTGAAGACGAACAAATTTTCAGTAAGTTATTGACCTATTTGCTAGTGAATAAACGTTGGCAACAACAAAGAGTAATAATGAGCTCGGCACAATGAAAGTAATAACTAAGCATGGCTCTCCTATGACTATCTCACCTTCCTCCTTTCATGCGCACATAAGTAATACTGTTAGCAGCCAAGGAGTGCTCTAATACATCAAGCACATCATTCCAACTTGAGAAAACAAGAACTTTGGCTGTTTCATCAGTTGAAGTGATTCTCAATATTCTTCTAGTGATAGCTTCAATCTTCATCAGAAAAAAAGACCAAAATGTGATTGTTACACCAACATCAACATATAATAACAAAACAAACTTCAGTTGACAGAGTTTGCTTAAGTAAGTGGCCTATGTTTTTTCCCTCTGCAAATATTTAATGTAATAGCAAGTGCCTCATTATGTAAAGAGCGTAATAGCAGTGTGTTTGAACAATAACATTGTGAAAGAAACTCAAGAACCGAGTCATATTTTTACATCATGTGGGATTAAACTACTAATTATATATATATTCCCATGTTAATACACAGGTCCCTACTTTTCAAAAGTAGTTCTGCAAGTTACAAATGATTATTAAGTAAACAATCACAGAGTTTCAATGCAGTACAGGTTAGAAAAACTGAAAAGGAGATCGAATAGTACCTTTGTTCCATACGACCCTTGGACAGAAATAGCGCATTCTGCCAAATCCTCAGTTGCCTTATCAGCTTTATCCATGTTTTTCTCAACTACAAAAGCAACATTCTCAAGATCTGTACGTTGGCGACATGTAGGGCACATAATCCAACTTTTACGCTTCCCAAATGGGGTTGCAGCTTGTTCTGTCATGGCAAGACAGCCTGGGAAAAGGAGATAAATAATATCAGGAATCTAACACGTATCACACCAACAAAAATTGGCATGAGTATCAAATTGTTCATCCTGATGTAGGCTAAGTTTCTTTTCTGTTCAATTATATATGCAATCAATGCGCAAAATAAAATCCTAGTTCCCATACTAATGTGCTACTTAGCACTATACTCAGTAGAAGGGGGCAGATTGCCAAAGCTAATCCCATTACGAGGCAATTAGGCAGGCATTTTGTACAGTACCTTACAGCAGCCAACAGTAGCTTAAGTAACTTTGAATATAGTTTGAAAACATATAATTTCACAGCAAGGACTTCCCTTGCTGTATTCCCCTCAAAGTATATATAAATAATTTGTATATAAAGTGAAGAGAAAAGTTTCATGGGTACTCACACTTGCAGCACACAAAATGGCCACACTGGAAAACCATCTTCTGGTCAAAAAACGTCTCATGACATATTGGACAGGGTCCATGGCTAATATCAGAATTGGTTTGCCCTGAGGCAGGAAATGAAGTAGCTGTATCAACAGCATTGCTTGCCTTGGGCGTTGATTCACCTTGCTTGTACAATGGTTTTTCGTTGCTCTGCATCAATCCCTAAATTGAGTATGAATACAATCAGTATTTACAGAACAACACTCACCAAAACGGCTTCAGAAACATAGATGTAAATTTAACCAGGGAGCCATGCATGATGAACACTACTTCATACCAGAGGTAATAAGATACATAGACAAGTCAACAATGAGCTAAACATACTGAAATAATATCATGGATTCATACCACAAAACTTGGAAACAAGAAAGTATCCAAACGGTAGACCAAAATGCAAAGTTTCATAGCAGACCTTTAAGTACCGGAGTTGACCTCTTATACGAGCCAAAGATGACAGCGACACGAATTTGTCACTTGTAAACTGAACATTGTACGGTATGAGCTCTTCTCTGGTAACGATATTGACAGCGCTATGTTCATCATCTCTCTCTTTGAGCTTTATTCTTGAGATAGACATCTTGATCTCATCATGAGCACGCAATAACTGGTTTTGAGCAATTGACAAAAATCTTGCTTGAGAAAACTCCTTGCGCATAGCCTAAATTATCATGGTCAAATTATGATTTAGTATTACAATATAACCACCTCGGACGGGTAAGAAATAAACTCAGTGCCAAAAACAATTGTCAGAAATAAACATTATCTACCTCAAAAAGAAGAAGATGCTTTTTAGCGGTTGCATCATATTGTCTTCCCAATAGTGTTCTTGAGTGATTCCGGATAACCCTTAATGCAGTCTCAGTTCGAGAAGGATGCCTGTAAACCTGTAAACATTGGCAGTATATAGAACATAATGAAATAAAGGGAAGGCGTGGAGCGAGATATTTAATTGAACTATATGAAGAAATGAAAGGGTGGAACACACCTGTGTGCTTTCTCGAGCTGACCTAGGATTATTGTTGTTGTCACCAGGTTCAGATCCCTCATTGGTTTTTTTATTACGGAAGAAATGATTCAACTCATATTTTCGTTTTTGTAAATCTTGTGCTTCTTCTACTGAGTCAATGACAGAATCATTGTTCGATTTCCTAACAACAAATAGTCGTGCTTCATACCTCTAGAAGAAATATTGAAATAAATCAATAAATTATCAGTTTCATTGGAACAAAAATACCACAACAAGCACTGGTGCATATACCTACCAGAAAGAGATCATCTAACTCACACTGGATACATAAAGAACCAGTACCATCATAGCATTTTGGACAGTACCGTTGACCCTCAACATCCTCATCCCTTGGGTTATCCATTGTTTTATCAACTTCCAAAAGTCTATCCATCAGCTGTTGCCTTGAATTTTGTAGGGAATCAATATCAGATTGAATAGCATATTTTAAGCCAGCAATTGTTTTAACCCTGTGAAAGAGAACAAAAACAACCATGTTATCCATCAACTACAAAAAAATGTTTTAATTAGTTATACAAATTCAAAATTCAAATCACCATAACTACACTGGAGAATAAACTAAATGAGAAATTTGAGTTTCCTACAGACCCGGAAGATATTCCACTTGAACCCAAAACAGTGGTGCTCTTAGTGGATGAACTATCAATCTTCCTGATTAGTTCGTAGGCAGAACCATTGCTCGCTTCAATGCAGTCCCCAGTGGTGCTTTTAGTGGATGAACTATCAATCTTCCTGATTAGTTCGTAGGCAGAACCATTGCTTGCTTCAATGCAGTCCAAAGCATGCAGCCACCAATTCATATGCTGATTCTGTACTTCTCTAGTGAGATTCAAGACCTAAGGGTAGGTGGAGACTCACTGACTCAGTATGAAGGAGAAATGGGCAAGACTGGAATGCCGTAAAAGTTTACAAGTATTAAGAATATAGCAGTGGTAGAAGACAAGGAACGATAAACAGGATAGCATAACTGGGTGCAACTTAAAAGATAAAAGACAAGTGAACCGATCAAACCTCTGTAGATGCTGCACTGAAATCCTTCTGCGCTACTATTAGCTTTGCAGTAAAAACTGACAGGTACTTCTCTGTGATAGCATTGCAAGTCTTCCTCAAGCAATTATCAGAGAAACACTCAGAGGATGAGTGGCATCCAGCCACATTCACCACATTCTCTGCATCCACCTCTCCTATTCTACATGTCTGTCCGGTAACACATTCGTCTTCCTCACGTGCATCTAAACCATTAGCTGTCAAACTAGCATTATTCATGCACACTTTGCTTCGCTTCACGCTGCGTAGGTCTGAATCGGCAGAGCTATTTTCCTTCCTTTTCCGTCTTCTGTCAAGTTCATCTGGCTGATCTTTTAATGGACACTCTTGTAAATATTCAGAACTATTTCTAAGCAGTTCAGCAAGGTTATAATTGATATGAAGATTCAACAGAGGATCAACACGAAAATCATCAATGTTTTCACAAGCCAAATCTAGTGCTTCCTTGTATAAAGAGATAGCCTCTTGGTTCCTTTGTTCAATAACAGCTATTCCTGCGAGACCATTCAGGGCGACAACAATTTTCCTAAGCTCTTCCTCTCCTTCATTTTTTGCTTTGCCAATAAGAACCTGGATAGTATCACCCGTACAGAACCTTTTTAAAACTTTATATAATATGGATAACAAAAAAAATACCATGTAGGGGCCTCCCCTGCTCTACAGTTTCAAAAAAATTGAAAGCTTTTCAGTTAAGATGGTGGCCATCAGGACTGTAACAGGAGTTATTTACCTGTAAAATTTCATCCATGGATAAGGGGTTACGCTGCAGGGAGCAGAGGCCAGAACTCCCAACTTGTGGGTGGCAACAAGCCTGCCGAAGTTTCAGCAGTGGAACTAGGAGCTTGGCAATGTCATTATTGGAGAGGTAAACATTTAATGAAGCACTTGAATCTAAAAATACAAGAAAGGTTAAAGCCTTAGGTCTTGGATAAAAGGTTATATTGTGCTGAAGTTTCTTTCTAAAATCCTCAATATAGTGGCATAAAAACCCTGATCCTGAAGGATTCATCTGGAATTCAGAAATAATTGATTCAGCTGATGAAATACCTGGTGTTGATTCTTTTCTGTCGGCATCGTTTCTCAAACTCTTAATTATCTGATGTGCATGGTCCATGCAAGTTGCATGCTGCCTCTTGTAAAAATATTCTTCAATGGAAGAAAAGATGAGCCATGAAAAACACTCCTCTTGCTGAGGCAACTGTAACTCACTCGATACATGAATTTTGGAGGAACGCCACATGATTTCCCTAAAGAACTTGTGTACAAAATTCATAGCTGTCATATCGCCCCTCTGCAGGTCCATCCAATGGGAATGGGAAAATAATTACTAGATCCATCTATCTCAAGAAAATGGTTATAAAGACAACTGAGTAGCAATAAGCATTACATGCCCAGCTATTGAAACTTCGCTAAGCAACAAAAACTGCAGTTCAATGTATCATCAGATTCTACAATGTTAGTAATTAAACTGCACAGTAATTTTGCTTAGGGGAGAATTTTGGTTGCTCTGTTTTGGCGCCAAGGAGGCTGCAGTAGGAAGTAGTTGCAGCAGTAGTAGAAGTAATTGGATGCAAGTAGAGGCATGGTGTATGTGCTAGTAGAAGTATGGCAAGTGCTAGACATGGTAGTTGTTGTACCTTGTAGCTTTGCACATCTATATAGCTGGGAGCCATGCTCTAATTCAAAGCAGTACAGCTGCTGAAAAATGCAAGTGTGTGAGCTCTCACCTCTCTCTGTTATTGCCCGACAAGAGTGAGTGTGTGATGAGGTGAGATTGAGAGTGTGCTGGTGTGATGTTTGGGCCAACATTCAATTCTTTATTATAAGATATGATTGCCTATGTTTTCAGACTATATACGGACCTAAGGATGGTAAGAACAACCTGGTGGTACAAGTCCAGTCATTCTAGGCAAATAATTTGTTTATAAATGATGCACAATACAGTATACCAGTGCTTACATTGTTAGTATGTAATAAATGAAACAATTATCAGAAGCTGGAAGCATACCTCATATGGGTCTCTAATAATGTCCACCCACCATCTATAAGTGTCATATGGGCTTGTCCTGAGAAAGCGTAGAAGCCCAAAAAGATCATCAAGCCTGTGCTGTATTGGAGTTCCTGTGATGCACCAACGGTGTTGAGCATTTAGCCTCATTGCCATCTCTGTCACAGAAGTCTTGCTGGACTCTACCATCTGAGCTTCATCCAAACAAAGCCGCCACCAGTGGATCCTTGTCAGGACAGTTGGAATGACAGGGTATCTAGAGAGTGTAATGTCAGCCATAGTTATTCAAAATTTTGCATAAATGGCCAGTCTGATCAATTTGGATGCTTACGGGACCACAAGCACTTAACAGGTTTTGTACCAAACCAAGCTATTTAACTTCTATTTCAGCTATTATATGTGTATCCAGATTCCAAGTAGAAAATACAGGGTTCTCAAAGAAAAAGTAGAAAATAAGGTCAAGTATCCTTTTAGCTTTAATGAGTCTTTCATAATAACCATTAAAAAAAAGCCCTTCATACAGCATCACACCAGACTAAAAACTAGGTGTTAGAATTCAAATTATCACACAGAACAGGAGAACTAAAAGAGAAAGGATAAATAATGACCAGCTACAAAATCTAAATTTTTGTGGTACGTCAACATTATTATATTTATCATATTTGTGAGGTCTTTCTCAGAGGGGTTGGGGGTCGCCCTAGCAATAAGCATTACATGCCCAGCTATTGAAACTTCGCTAAGCAACAAAAACTGCAGTTCAATGTATCATCAGATTCTACAATGTTAGTAATTAAACTGCACAGTAATTTTGCTTAGGGGAGAATTTTGGTTGCTCTGTTTTGGCGCCAAGGAGGCTGCAGTAGGAAGTAGTTGCAGCAGTAGTAAAAGTAATTGGATGCAAGTAGAGGCATGGTGTATGTGCTAGTAGAAGTATGGCAAGTGCTAGACATGGTAGTTGTTGTACCTTGTAGCTTTGCACATCTATATAGCTGGGAGCCATGCTCTAATTCAAAGCAGTACAGCTGCTGAAAAATGCAAGTGTGTGAGCTCTCACCTCTCTCTGTTATTGCCCGACAAGAGTGAGTGTGTGATGAGGTGAGATTGAGAGTGTGCTGGTGTGATGTTTGGGCCAACATTCAATTCTTTATTATAAGATATGATTGCCTATGTTTTCAGACTATATACGGACCTAAGGATGGTAAGAACAACCTGGTGGTACAAGTCCAGTCATTCTAGGCAAATAATTTGTTTATAAATGATGCACAATACAGTATACCAGTGCTTACATTGTTAGTATGTAATAAATGAAACAATTATCAGAAGCTGGAAGCATACCTCATATGGGTCTCTAATAATGTCCACCCACCATCTATAAGTGTCATATGGGCTTGTCCTGAGAAAGCGTAGAAGCCCAAAAAGATCATCAAGCCTGTGCTGTATTGGAGTTCCTGTGATGCACCAACGGTGTTGAGCATTTAGCCTCATTGCCATCTCTGTCACAGAAGTCTTGCTGGACTCTACCATCTGAGCTTCATCCAAACAAAGCCGCCACCAGTGGATCCTTGTCAGGACAGTTGGAATGACAGGGTATCTAGAGAGTGTAATGTCAGCCATAGTTATTCAAAATTTTGCATAAATGACATGTCTGATCAATTTGGATGCTTACAGGACCACAAGCACTTAATTGAGTTTTTGTACCAAACCAAGCTATTTAACTTCTATTTCAGCTATTATATGTGTATCCAGATTCCAAGTAGATAATACAGGGTTCTCAAAGAAAAAGTAGAAAATAAGGTCTTTTAGCTTTAATGAGTCTTTCATAATAGCCATTTAAAAAAAGCCCTTCATACAGCATCACACCAGACCAAAAACTAGGTGTTAGAATTCAAATTATCAGACAGAACAGGAGAACTAAAAGATAAAAGATAAATAATGATCAGCTACAAACTCTCTAAATTTTTGTGGTATGCCAACATTATTATATTTATCATATTTGTGAGGTCTTTCTCAGAGGGGTTGGGGGTCGCCCCTCAGTACTAAGCTGCGCTCCCTTGTTAATTTCTTTTATATTAATAAAGCCATTAATAGTAAACACAAAGCAACATGCAATTACCTATTTTTTAAACATCAACAATTTTAATTTGAGGCAGTTTCAGTTCGTTGGGTCAAATAATTCTGTCACTCGATATTCTGGTTGAGAACAAAATGGTATGTTTTCAATTATTTGCCAGGGTTTAGACCCTTGCTTAAATCCAATTTTGGAAATAATCAGTCCATATCCTATATTGTCCACATTCATACTGAAAACAAAATATCACTTGCCTCTTTTGAAATCTCAAAAAACGGCGATCACCATCATGCCGATCAGAATCATGTGATAGATCCTCTTTCAAGACATCATAAGTCGTCAAAACAATGTCAGCAGTACTTATCTCAGTCATATCAATTTTACAGGTCTCAGGCAAGTCCAAGTTCCTTGCACCTTCATAAATGCAAACTTTCAGAGATCCAGGCCGTGTGTGTCTAGGGTAAATAAAACAATTGTCAGCAGTATCATAGTATGCAGAAATTACACTATACGAGAGAGTTAACCAAAACATTGAAATAATGCAACTGATGAAGGCACTTGAAGCTTCAATTATTGGCATAAATCTTGGTACAATGGACAATCTTAATTATTATTGATCCATCAGAAGGCTTTTGACAACAGGCAAAACATCGGGGTTGTGACTCACATGTGGAGAACAAAATTATCGTACTACATTCTAAAGAAATAGATAGATATCTCAAAAACTGAAAGTACTGGTGAAAGATAAGAGTGTTACACAGTGAGTTTCATGATAATGGTATACTGTTGTAGCTCTAAATATTGAAAAAAGATATTTATTCTGCTCTTTACAAACTATCCAGGCACAGAACTGTTTAACTAGCATTTTGAATAAAAGAAATTATACCGGGTAATTTCAGAGTGCCATTGTGCCAATATTGGTGCTGGGCATACTATCAATGTAGCACGGCTGAATACATTAGTCTGAGCTACTTCAGTAAGCTCCAAGCACAGCGCACAGATGTGGGTTTCTTCTGTCTCTACAATGGAAAACTTGGGTCTCTTTTTCCTTCTGTTCCCTGACTTCATGGTGCTTTTTTCGTTTTTTGATGTTTCGTCTTCAGCACTATCATAGAAAAATATATCTTTCTTGGGTGAGTAACCAACACAATCACCGTGTTGCCAAGCATCACAAATATCGCACTGGACCCATAGACCGGTGTATGCAGAACTTTCACTTGCGGCTCCACAAATGCACTCAACCCTTTCCACTTTCTGCCTCTTTATTTGATTTATCTCTGTTTTCTTCTCGGACTGAGAAAATTCTGGTGAAGGTGGTTTAGGATGGGCAAAAATACATGCTAATAGCTCGACAGTTTTCCCCAAGCCCATTTCATCTGTAATCAATCGAGCATGCCAAAGAATGTCAGGGGAAACTATCCATAGTATTCAAAAGCATCAAAGCAGTACAATGTGTTCACACTTGAGATCGACATACCAGCCAAAATGCCCCCAGGTATATAAGGCCGAGAAGGCTCTGGTTGCAATGAAACATTCCCACTGCAAGATAATTTATACGTTGAAATTTTTAAGTTATTTACAGGAATTAATAACTTCTGAATCAAAGAAGCAGTGAAGAAACTGTATCATTAGAAAACAGGTCGATTTAACAGGACAACAGATAGTGAGGGCAAGATATTTTCAATATAAGATGAATTCTAGGTCAGTGAAATCTTAACTCGTGTATTATCCTTTCTAGTTTGCCCAGGAAAAGTGGAATTAAAACCTGCCACACGCTGCTACCGCTAACTAGTGCTTGCACCAAGTATTTCACTCATGTGTGACTTTGTGAGCCATTGACAACCGCCTTTTTAATATCTAATCAGGCCTATACACAAAGGAACACAGCCATCCCCTGCTATAATAGCCCTTCTTTTTTTTCTTATGCATCCTTGATGGCAATATAACATCAAGACACTAGAGTAAGGAGTTCAACCATGTCACTGTAATGAAGCAATCATAAAGATGAATGGAAAATATAGCAATTCTCAGGCAGATTGATATAGTTAGCATATACACACTTCAGTCTTACTTGAATGGATTGTAGAACATCCTGGAATTCTTGTGTATGAAATCAATTGGAACGCAATATGGTGCAGAGTGAACATATTCTTGACCGTGTGCATTTCCCTTTTCACGTTGAACCATCCAGTTTGCTGCACGGAGTTGATATGGTCTGAGGCAAGGAAGTAAATCAGGAAGCTCCTCTTCCAACTTTGCCGCGTTACTATCATAAGGAGCCAAACGAAAGTATCATACAACAGCCAGAAAAAATATGGTAACTTGCATTATATAGCTCAAAAATCATAGATTCTTATCATGCTGGAACATATATTGTACCATAAAAACGTCAGCAAGTCCTTATCTTGGCTTAAATGCTTTCACATTCTTGTGAAATCACATGATTATAAGCTTGGGAGAACAGAAGAGGCAATATACTTACATGGAGGGCTTTACAGCCTCATAGAATGCAGCGAGATCAAACTGTGAATCACTTTTAGGTGCAGCGTTAGCATCATCATCCATCGGCAGAAGAATACCATCCGTCCCATATATCGCAGCAGAAGTCATGACTTCAGGACGCAACCAAGCCATCATGTTCATCAAGCTCTTTCTCCAGGGATGCCTCGCCACCTCCAGCAGCGATTCACACGAATCAAAAGCCCGGTCCATCATCTCCACACTAATTCTAAATGACTCAATCTGTGTCTCGCCCATATTCTGAAACGCGCTGAATGATTGAACCCTGAGCCTGACGAATCTCAAGTTCACCAAATGGGCGAGACCGGATACACCTTCATCAGGGCCGTCGAAACAACCGGAGAGAACCACACCGCTTTCAGGCTTCCCTTCCTGATCCCCATGGACGACATACTCCAGGAGCACGCAATCCGACGGCACCACGGGCCAGTTGCCCATCCTAAACCCTTCCTCCGGCGCGTCGCGCACCCGCAGGCGCAGAGAGAACCTGGACGCCCTGTACGCCTCCTCCAAGTCCAACGCCGCCTCCCCCTCGCCGGAGACGCTCACGTCGCGGAGGACCACTTCGGCGACGTCGCGGTGGTCGCGGTCGGGTAGAGCCCACGTGCTCCCATCCACCTCCACGAGCACGTCCCTCCTCGCCTCGCCCTTCGCCGGCGCACGCTTAGAGCGGCCGCCGGGGCTCGGCGCGCTGGGCTCTGCTTCGGCCCCGGCGCCGGCGCCCGCCGCCC
>LAPY01000591.1:148692-159766 GCA_000970635.1 Eragrostis tef
AGGGGAGCAATGACGGGATAAAAAAAAAAGAGAAAGGCCTCAGTTCTTTGCAGATATTATCATACTTTCTCAAACAATGTAGGCAAATAAGTCTGCAGGTCATCATAGGCTAAAAGAAGGTAGTGAGTTTCAGCACAACAAGGCAAGTGTTTCATTCAAGAATTGAACTTAAGGGAGCATCCAATATTTCAAACATGAAAAAAATGAAGGTGTATGTGAAGGTAGCCTCAGAAATTAGCAGATACTATCATACTCTTACTCAAACAATGTAGGCAAAAAGTTCTGCAAGTCATCATAAGCTTAGCATAGGCATACGTGAAGGAGAGGCGGCGGATTTCAGCAGAGGAAAGAAAGGCTTCATTTGTAAATGAAGATTCAAGATCAGAGTTGAATCCAATACTTTTTAATCATGAGATAAAGGATAAAAAAAGAGAAAGGCCTCAGTTCTTTGCAGATATTATCATACTTTCTCAAACAATGTAGGCAAATAAGTCAGCAGATCATCATAGGCTAAAAGGAGGTAGTGAGTTTCAGCACAGCAAAGCAAGGGTTTCATTCAAGAAACATGCAAAAATCTCTAGAAATGTAATTGATACTGAGAGTATCCAGTATTTCAAACATGAAAAAAAAAAGCTATACGTGAAGGTAGCCTCAGAAATTAGCAGATGCTATCATGCTCTTACTCAAACAATGTAGGCAAAAAGTTCTGCAAGTCATCATAAGCTTAGCATAGGCATACGTGAAGGAGAGGCGGCGGATTTCAGCAGAGGAAAGAAAGGCTTCATTTGTAAATGAAGATTCAAGATCAGAGTTGAATCCAATACTTTTTAATCATGAGATAAAGGATAAAAAAAGAGAAAGGCCTCAGTTCTTTGCAGATATTATCATACTTTCTCAAACAATGTAGGCAAATAAGTCTGCAGGTCATCATAGGCTAAAAGAAGGTAGTGAGTTTCAGCACAACAAGGCAAGTGTTTCATTCAAGAATTGAACTTAAGGGAGCATCCAATATTTCAAACATGAAAAAAATGAAGGTGTATGTGAAGGTAGCCTCAGAAATTAGCAGATACTATCATACTCTTACTCAAACAATGTAGGCAAAAAGTTCTGCAAGTCATCATAGGCTTAGCATAGGTGTACGTGAAGGTGAGGCGGTGAATTTCAGCAGAGGAAGAAAGGCTTTCATTTGTAAATGAAGATTCAAGAAACATGCAAATTGATGGCAAGACAGCACTGGGTCTTTCCAATATGATGTAAAAAGGATGGTAGCCTCAGAATTTTGCAGCTGCTATCACTATCACTCAAACAATGTAGGCAAATGAGTATGCAAGTCGTCATAGGCTAAAAGCAAAAATGTGTTAGCGAATTGCAGCACCAAAAAACTTGATTCATTAAGGAAAATTCAATCCATGTGTAAAAATATCAAGAAATGTGAACTGATAGTGAAACTAATGCACATAATGCTTGTAAAAAAATCATGATACTGTACAAGCCTCAGTAATTGCACTTCTTATCATAGAAGACTTTTCAAACAATGTAGGCAATAAAGTTGCAATTCATCACTGGCAGGAGCAGCACTACCATAGGGAGCTGATTGTGCTATAAACTGTAGTGCCCTTTATCAGTGTTCAACAAGTGACAGTGAACAATGAAAGTTAGGAATCAGTTGCATGTAACTGGAAACATCCACCCAAATAATGCAGGGAAGGAAGAACAGTATTTGCCGTGACATGATCTTGCACAACATTTTACCTGTTCACAGCGAAGGAAGAACAGACGATTCTCCTTGGATAAAATCGTGTCAGGACTCTTGCAACCATTGCAGATAACATACTCATCTGAAGATGTAAAAACACGTCAGAGGTTAAAGAGCATAGAAAATACGGTACACAAACTTAATCCAACTCAGGCACATATACAGTAAGCAATCACAATTTTCCTTGTAATACGTCTAGCTTAAGTGTTTATAAAATAAAACAATTCAATGTCGTCTGTTTAGAAAAGATATATTTCAAAAGCCAACACAATTGAACAACTTACTGATGTATCTCCTCAGGATTGCTTCGAAGTTTTTCGGAGCAAATCTTCCTTTAATTACCAATCTTTGCTGCCCATCAAGTGATCCACTCGTACCCATCTCAGCAAGCAAAAACATCATCACATGCTCTGGTTGTCTATGCATCCTGGAGATAAAATTTACAGTTGAAAATTGTCACAAGTTCATCCATAGGAAAGTGGACTCTAGAAACTAGTATCGAAATGATGTCAGAACTCACGTTTTACACAAGTCCATAAAATTCACAAAAACAGTTTTCTTTGTACCCTCCCTAAGAACCTGAGGTGGCCTCATGACAGTTCTACGCCTGTCCCCAGCAAGATCTGGGTTGTTCTCACGCAGAATGTTGAACACTCTGTCTAGCAGCTGTAAAACAAACACCGAACATTATAGCTCACATTTTACTAACAAAAGTAATCTGATGCTCGAGCATTTTGATTCCATGCTGAAGTGTGGTCCCAAAGCAACACATGGCAACAGC
Source organism: Eragrostis tef (assembly GCA_000970635.1). NCBI lineage: Eukaryota > Viridiplantae > Streptophyta > Magnoliopsida > Poales > Poaceae > Eragrostis > Eragrostis tef. Next base: position 151,230 of record LAPY01000591.1, read on the forward strand.
ATGCCAGTAATAAATAAAGCAAACAAAATACAACTGCAGTATCAAGAAACAACAAATTGCACAATAAACATGTCCAAGAGACAATTGAGTAAAATGTCTAACACAAAAATCCTTGCTTAAAAGGAAATGGCACAAAACAAAATGATATTAAAATTCAAGCACCTCTTCATATTTGTAATCCCTATCAGTCCCTTCCCAGGGGTACGTAGGGCCACCTCCAAGCACAATGCCTTCGCCCTGTTCCTCCTCTAGTGCTCGATCATCTAAAAAAGGGGATTCAGAATTTTCAGATATCCAACAATTGTCACCAGAGTAAAGTTAATAACATGTGCCGTGTACCTTGAGCATCCTCCCCATCTCCAAGATCAGCCATTGTTGAATCAAGATCCACCTGAAATTTTGCAGTACAAATCAGTGTGAAGCCTCAACTAAATTTCTGGTTCTCCCAACATGCAAAATCTAGTCTCCAAGTGCTAAAAATCAACCTGTTTCTTTTTCTTCTTCTTCATCCCAGAAAAGTTTAATTCAGCTGGCTCAGAGACTGAGAAATAACAAGAATAACATCAATAAAGATACTCCAGAGGGCCATAGAGTTTATTTGTTCAGGATTGCATACCTGCCAAGGTTTCTGTCTTCTCTGCCAGCTTGTCAACCTCATCGGAAGGATCCTGGATAACAACCTTCTTCTTTTTCTTCTTCTTTGTTGGATCAAAAGGAGCAAGCTGTAGTGTAGGACATGAGAGCATAAAGATATTAATTGAAAAACTTATGGAGTAGTGGAAAGCGGAAAGTGAATTTAGCACACAATGTCTACACAAGTTGTCTCTAACCATGAGCAAGCCACATGAATCCGACCTATACCATCATAAATCAACTGAAATAGTCATTCCACTTATAAGTAACATCCCAAACATTTGCTGACTACATTTCTGAACGAACGATTTAGACATAATCGTTGGTGTTCCTAGTAGGCTGTGCTAATACCAGTGACAAGACATAATAGAACCACAACTTGCGGATTTGAGCAATAACAATGCCCCATGACATATAGCACCACGCTATCTAACGCAACACAAGTTCAAGCAAATTGCTGCATCTAAGAGTCTCTGATGAATGGCACGGTGCGGTAACTCCAGTTACATACAGGCCAGGTCCTGTAATCTAGCGCGATGGCAAGCTCAGTACATTTCCCCAAATCCGCTTCAGTCCGTTCGCTAAACCCTAAGCAAAGTCGCTCCGAACGAACTCTTAAGCAAAATGCGCAACAAAGCAACCCGAACCGAATCAAACCAAAACGGATAGCGACTGCACCGAATCGTCCACCGAAGAGCTGGGAGACTAGCCGCTCACCTCCGAGGTCTCCTCCTTCTTCTCCATATGCTCGTCGTCCGCCATTGCTGATTCGATCGCTTTCGCCTCCTTCCCTCTCGATCCGAGACAGCGCGATTCGATCCCTGCAACAGCACAAACGGAGAGCAGAGAAGCTTGTCAGAATCGAACCGCGAGGCGCAGATTCAATCGAGGCTAGATGATTCGATTCGAGAGCTCTTACCTGTGGGTAGAGCGCGCGCAAGAGAGAGTGAGACGGCGGCGCGGGCTTCTTCGATTAGGGTTTTCACAGGGGATCCCTTCCTTGCGCTTCGCACTTTATACTTACGGCCTCTCTGGTGAAATTATGCTACAGCGAGGGGCTCTTGTGCGATACTCCATTCACCGCCATCTCAGCCGCTCGCAGTGGATCGAACGGATGCCTGGTCAACGCCATGTTTAGTTGACTACAAAATAAAAATTATCCTAAGGGGCTTATAGTTAAATGCACCTATCAGTCGATCTCACCCGCTTGCTTCGGATCGGACGCGTCAAATATAGCCACGGCGGATGGCGATCCTTCTCTAAAGTATGCTTTTTCGGTAAAAGCCCTGTCAACCTCCCACATTACGCGCTAACACTCTACTCACCCATCCCCTCGCCGGCACGGCGGATTGAGATGGTCGAGGCCTCGTCTAGCTCGTGCCCGCGGCGCCTGCGCAGCCGTGAGCCCTCCGGCACGCAGCGTGGCGACGGCTTCAACCTCAGTCCCCAGGCGCGCTCATCTTTGTGCGTTCTCTTCATTTTCGTTTGTGTTAACATGTTTCTGCAATTTTGCTAACAGCGGTGCAGATCCCCTTCACAAAAAGTTGCAGTTCAACCAAGCGCTGGTTTAATGATCTGAATGATGTGACCTTACAAATCGAGAAGGGACGAGGCACAAGCACAACATGAACAAGTCCCAAATTTCCAGTGCATAATTCTACACTCTGCCAAGATACAAAGTCTCAACGGAGAAGAAAGCTCAGTTTTTTTCCTGAGGCTGAAGTCACCTGATGTCAACCACGGTTTACATGAACTCAATCACAAATTAGCTAAGAAATCAAATGAGCTGCAACAGGCAGCAGTCGGGAGACCTATGAGGGAAGCTGGACAGGATTACTCCGATGGAGGATTAGAGTCCTTGAACTTTTCGTCAGACGAGGCGCGGCTCTCCGTGGCGGACTGCCGGAGTGCCTCGATCATCCTGATCACTTCCTCCATCGTCGGACGCCGCTCAGGCGGCCTTGCCGTGCACGCCATTGCAATCTGGAGCATCTGGACTAGCTCCTCCTCGATGTTCTGATGCTTCATCAGCTCCACGTCGAACACCTCGGCCGTCCACTCCTCTCGGACCACGGAGTGCACCCATCTCGGGAGGTCGACGACGTCGTCGTTCCCCTGAGACTGAAGGGGGGCCTTTCCTGTCAGCATCTCCATGAGAAGGACGCCGAAGCTGTAAACATCGGACTTCTGGGTGATCCTGCGGCTCTCGATGGTCTCTGGAGCTCGATATCCGACCACAACACGAGATGCACTGACTGGCAGACTCATAAGAGCACTGAGGCCATAGTCTGTAACGTAAGGTTTGTGATCTTGGTCCAGGAGGACATTAGTTGACTTGACATTGCCATGGGTGAGTTTGGTGCCACCTTCTGCGTGAATGTGCGCAATACCATGTGCTGTTCCAAGGATGATGTTCACTCTGGTATTCCAGTCCAACGGTGTCTTCTCGCAAACACCCCTGATACCTGTTGATCATGCAAGTCGGTAAGAACCCTTGGCTCAAAAAATTAAATGTTATCAACTGAACAGTTGAATATGCTGTGTTCTCTGGCACAAGTTGTATCATGTAGCATGAGAATTTTAAGATATGTAAAAGGAAGACAAATGCAGCTTTAGCCATGTGGAAGATTCACATATGTAGGCAATTCTTTTTCCTAACTATAATGAAAAAGAGGACCCACAAATATATAGTCAATGCCGTAACTCTAGAGTGTTAAATTGATTGAACTAATAATATTAGCATGGAATGGACGTAGCCAATTATATAATTCAATCTAAGCTATATGCTAGGTGAAGACTAAGTACTTTCAGGGATGCTAGCCTCTTGTCATGTTCCTACATCAGCCATCAGTCAATGACACAATAATGCATCTATAGGGATGTGTAGCAGTGAAAAGCATACCATGCAACATCGCTGAAACGCTGCCGGCATCAATATAATCGTAGACGATAAGCTTCTCGTCCTTAGAATAGTAGTAAGCACGAAGTGGGACTAGGTTAGCATGTTTGCCCAACCTCCCAATAAGCTCCATCTGCTGCTCAAACTCTTTTTTCCCTGTCACAACATCTTTTAGTCTCTTGACAACAACAACAGTTCCATCCTCAAGTATAGCTTTGTAAGCAGTTCCATAACTCCCCTTGCCAAGGACTTCCGCAGAAGCTCTCAGTAGATCCTCTAAGTCAAAGCTATAGGTGCAACCCTCCAAGAAAACCAACTTATTCTTCTCAGCGAGTTGGGCACCACTACTGAATTCCAGTTTCGGCTTCTCACTCCTTGTGGCACTTCCTTTGCCTTTGTATTCCACATCACTCTCTTCCTTGTTTTTCCTCTTTGAAAAGCACACAACCAACACCACCACAACTAGCATCAGCAATGCGAATCCACCAACAGCAATTGCAATTATCAACCCTGTGCTTAGTTTCTTCTCATGATGTGATATAGGTGGAGACCGTCGCGGTGAAGATGAGTCAGGTGAAGGTGTTGGTGAAGAAGGAAGTGAGCATTCAGATAATTGTATCATGTAGCATGAGAATTTTAAGATATGTAAAAGGAAGACAAATGCAGCTTTAGCCATGTGGAAGATTCACATATGTAGGCAATTCTTTTTCCTAACTATAATGAAAAAGAGGACCCACAAATATATAGTCAATGCCGTAACTCTAGAGTGTTAAATTGATTGAACTAATAATATTAGCATGGAATGGACGTAGCCAATTATATAATTCAATCTAAGCTATATGCTAGGTGAAGACTAAGTACTTTCAGGGATGCTAGCCTCTTGTCATGTTCCTACATCAGCCATCAGTCAATGACACAATAATGCATCTATAGGGATGTGTAGCAGTGAAAAGCATACCATGCAACATCGCTGAAACGCTGCCGGCATCAATATAATCGTAGACGATAAGCTTCTCGTCCTTAGAATAGTAGTAAGCACGAAGTGGGACTAGGTTAGCATGTTTGCCCAACCTCCCAATAAGCTCCATCTGCTGCTCAAACTCTTTTTTCCCTGCCACAACATCTTTTAGTCTCTTGACAACAACTACAGTTCCATCCTCAAGTATAGCTTTGTAAGCAGTTCCATAACTCCCCTTGCCAAGGACTTCCGCAGAAGCTCTCAGTAGATCCTCTAAGTCAAAGCTATAGGTGCAACCCTCCAAGAAAACCAACTTATTCTTCTCAGCGAGTTGGGCACCACTACTGAATTCCAGTTTCGGCTTCTCACTCCTTGTGGCACTTCCTTTGCCTTTGTATTCCACATCACTCTCTTCCTTGTTTTTCCTCTTTGAAAAGCACACAACCAACACCACCACAACTAGCATCAGCAATGCGAATCCACCAACAGCAATTGCAATTATCAACCCTGTGCTTAGTTTCTTCTCATGATGTGATATAGGTGGAGACCGTCGCGGTGAAGATGAGTCAGGTGAAGGTGTTGGTGAAGAAGGAAGTGAGCATTCAGATAAAGGTGGCCCACACAACCCAGGGTTCCCCAAGAACGAACCATCTGGAAATGTTTGGAATGAGCGAGGAATTGGCCCTTTCAGTTCATTGTTGCTCAAATTGAGTAGCTTCAGACTTGAAAGCTTGAGGTCAGGAATGGATCCAGAGAGAGAATTATCTTGTAAATTTAGCACAGTTAACTGAGTAAGGTTCTGTAAACTTGCAGGAATTTCTCCTGCGAAGGAATTGTAGGAGAGATCCATTACATTGAGGCTAGGACCGAAGAAAGAAGGCAACTCTCCTGAAAGTTCATTGTGTTGTAGGTATATGGAACGTAAAGAAGGAAGTGAGGCCAAATCAGACGGCAGACTTCCGGTTAACCGATTAGAACGCAGGCTCAGTACTTGCAGAGAATCAAGCTTCCCAAGAGTATTTGGAGGAATTGCTCCCATGAGACCAGCAGCTGGTACCCTCAATTCAGAAATATGTGACCGATCAGCTGTGCATTTCACACCATGCCATGAACACAGTGATACATTTTTATCCCAGTTGAGCTTGTTGCCACGATAGACTGCAGAGACAAAGTCGAGAAGGGCTTGTTTCTCAGTGGCTTCATCTGCAACGACCAAGGGACTGAATACTGAGAGCACCAATTGCGTTGAGAGTAGAATATGGAAAAAGCTTCTAACATTGAGAATATCCATCTGATAAATCTCCAAATGGGCAGACTAAATTACTAGCATCTTCAACTGTTGATATCAGACAAGTAAACACCCTGTATGAACAAAATTAGTGCACAATCAGTGACAAAAGGGAATACTGATGCTAAGATTTTCACTGCAGCAGAGTATATCATCAAAAAGATAAACAGCACATATTAGAAATCACAGCATACATGTCAGGATAGTACATGCCAGAGTGAAGAAAAATGCATATGCTTATGTAAAATCGTGCCCCAACTTGCTTGGGACAAAAGGCTATGTTGTTGTTGTTGTTGTTTCTGCTTATGTAAAATTGTGCATGCCTGGGCAAAACACAGTGGGGCAGCACAACGTAAACAGTCCTTTCCAGCAAGTGGCTCGTGACACAGACCAGGAGAGCCTGAAAAATAAATTCCCAAGAATGCCTAATGATGACAGTTCTGATTCCAGCCAGTTGTAAATTTCACAACGCAACTCGACGTGTGAAAGGGAAACTTATTAATTTTCTCTGACTTTTACAGAATCCAGGGGGTTGCGAAGGTGTGCAACTCGACATATACAAAACGGAGAACCAACAATCCACCATGTCCCATCAAGAAATATTCACAATAAGCCTCATTTTACAGTGTCCTTAGTGGCACCAGCAGCTAGTCACTTTACTGAGCTAGTATATGATACTGTGAATAGCAAGAGCATCAAATTAGAAGTTAATCGAAACAAGGGACAGAAGTTCCACCTTCAAAGAATGCCACCAAATAAAGTCAAAAGAAAAAAAAACATGGCCTAAAAATTGTGGGCAGAAAGCAAAAGGGAAAGAAGGGAGACAAAGTGGAATGATCCGGTCAGCGTATAAAAGCCAAAAGCATGAACAAAGTAGGGAGAAAAGAGGGAACAACAAAGCTGAACTCATCATACCATACACAAAGATGAGCACGTCACATCAGATATTTGCTGTTTATAAATTGCTCACATGAAAGACTAAAGTGAGCTAAGCACATAGGAGTAGTATAGCCTCAGGCAGATCCTGCTCTTCACTAGTGATGCGACAATAACTAGTAACACAAACTGGTTTACCATGATAGTAACTTTGTGCACTCTTAGGACTTGGATGGAGCAGCCTTACCAAAGATTGTGCGGCAACAAATGCCGTGAGCAGGAACTAACACCGTGATCACCAAGACTAATGTGATAAGAGAAGCTTCCAAAGTGAAATGGAAACTTGGGAAGATGCCATTCCGAAGACGTGTATATGGAAATTACTGCACATGCCATTGTGCGCGGTGATTTACCATATTCTTTACTGACTACAAGATCTAGATTCTAGAACAGAACTACGCAGTTACTTAACGTCCACTTAAAGAGACCCTGAGGTGGATAGATTTTTTAATCAGGACAGCAAATGAGCAGTGATGTGTGCTCCGAAGTCCACTGCGAAGTCCAGCTCAACACTTAGTATTTTGCAAGGATCCACACATTTTTCAAACGGTAGCTTCTTTCCCTGAGAGCGAAAACCAAGATTGACCACATGTAATTCGAGGTACGAGATTAAATTTATAGCTAATGTGGGACCTTATTTATTTGAGTCAATTCTAAGCAAGAAGAGGAACATGGGCACAAGACATTAAAAGCATCATGGCACCTACTGTTAGCCAGTAGTACCCCGAAGTTCCTACTAGATCCACGGTCCAAGAGCAAATAAGAACTGGAACTTAAAAAAATTCCATACCTTGCCCAATGCAAGTTATGAAACATTATGGATATTTGTTACTAGGCGCATTTGCCGGTTGGCGCCAAAAGAAAAAAAAAATCAGTGTAGAAGTAGAATGGCTAGATACTGGGAAAAGGAAACAAAGCAATGTTGTCAAAATCACCTCGAGTGGGTGCCAAACAGTGTTACCAAGCACAAAACACCCCAGTGATGCAAAGACGTGGGAAGTGGGGAACCTGATCCAGCAAATCCAAACTAAAATCAAGAGAACAAAATACCTAGTGGGGAAATGAACAGATTTAGGCTTATCGAATTTTGGGAGCAAGAGTGAAGAATTAACTTTTCCTCCTCGGAATCCTCCTTAAATGATCCGAACTGCGGAAGAGAAACATGGTAGTACGATTCTACCAATTAATTGGCAATTTGGCAAGTCTAGTACAGTGTACACAACTGAAAATATAATGGCACAATCCAAAACGAGCTCTTCTCATTTGTTAATGGCAAGCTCGCAACAAAGATGGGGTCGGATGTGAATAGTCTAGGATGAATACGGGTAAAGAATCCAACTTTTCCCCTAAAAACCTAACGGAAAATGTTAAATGTCCCGTCTAGTTCAAGAAAACTTCGTATTAGATGAAAATTTTCAGGAAAAAACGCATGGCTAAGCGAATGCGCAACCTACAAGGTGACCTAGAAGGCCAAGCGCCCGAAGTGCGACTAAAATCGCAAGGGAATCGGAGCTCAAAAGGGGCTGTAAATGCAGAGCCCGAAGAGTACGCGACGGTTTACCTCCGCGCCGGCTTGCCCAGCACACGAAGAGCGAGCAGCAGGAATGCGTTCTAGCAGGAGGTTCCGCTGTGGCCACAATTCCCTCGGCAGCAGTTGGTCTCAGCCGGCGGCGTGGTAGGGAAGAAGATTCGCGTGCTTGCTGCCGCTGCTGAGTGCGAGAGTGCTTTGGGGGAGGGGCAAGAGCGAGGGCGCTGGACTCCTAGGAGAGAGACGGAAAGGAGGAGAGAGAGCGAGGTGCATTTAATGGCAGGAATGACATGAA
>LAPY01000591.1:178499-188944 GCA_000970635.1 Eragrostis tef
TCCTTCAGCGGTGGGTTGGGGGTGGGGGGGGGGGGGGGTGCTGTTGTTATCTGGCCAATAAGTGTTATACATTCTATTACTGGCCGAGTAGAAAGCTGTCCCCCAAGTATAGACCCACTGATCGTTTTGATTTTCCTCTCTATTCCAGCCCATCCAAAGTTTTCTCTCTAATTGGCCCCATAGACTTGGTTTTGGGAGTAACCAAAAAGTTATGCGGAACAAAAAAATTTTCTCTCCTCCAGCAGTCCCTTCCTAAAAGTAGATCAAAACACTTTTGATTGGGCTACGTCAGCGTTTAGAGCCACAAAAACATTAATTCTATTAGAAAAAGAAGGAATGATAGCCCCAATTCTTTTCAATTTGTAGCTGCAAATGAGAGGAGTTTAGAGGCTATGAAAAAGTTGGGGGTTATTTAGGCCCTGTTGGAGATAATTTTTTTTAAAATTTAAATCCCAATAATTTAATTTAATGGGGAATTATGGGCTCCTTTAAAGATTCTCTTAGCTCAAAGTCCTTTTATATTCCGCTACAAGTCAGAGGAGAGCAGTTTTTTTTTAAAACTATGATACTAAGTACAAATGTAGTATCTATTTATGTGCATACAACCACTTGATAAGCCTCAACGCACACGACACACACACGACCAAACATATATCTATACACAACATATAAAAGCATGTCCTTCGAGAGATCATCAAGATCTTCTTGATCCGATGCGCGACGAGGAGTGTCACGAATCCCTTTGTATCTTCATGCATGAGAGGTACTGAAGATTGAATCCCGCAACCTCCAAAACAGGAGCCCTCAACAGGCTCGTCGTCAACATTATAGGAGAAGGACACAGGGAAGAGCTCGGAAGACCTTATTCCACGGGAACGACATTGCCACCGCCTCAATGCCGTCACCCGAAACTAAATGCATGAATAGCAGTCGACCGAAAGCAAGAGGTGGTGCCAGACCACCACCATCCGACATTGCTCCCGCTCCCGACACGGCCACAACCCACCACCGCAGCCTCGACCCAACGTGAAGTCGCTAGAGCACAACTGGGCACGCGATGCGAGCCCGACCAAAGATGCCAAAATCCATGCTTCATCGCCAAACCGATGACGTCGTGGTCAAAGGAGCCCAAGCTTGCATACCAAAGATGCCAAAATCCATCCACATTTCCTCAAGGAAATAGGACAAAAAACCTCACTCCGCCGTCGTCCATGGTAGTAGGGGAACCTGCCAGAGATAGAGAAGGAAGTTTACCTGCAAGCATCTCCGCCGTCACCAGGCGAAGACTCCACCGTGGAGGACACAACACCCGCACCGCTGTCCTGCTTGGGAAAAACCTAACCCCTACCCTACTCAACCTAAGTTCTATAGTAGAGAGTACATACACCCGACATCCAATCCGCCGGTCCCCTCGCCATCCAGCACCGAAGAGGCCACCAGAGACATGGAGGACGCGAAAGATTAGATGCCGGATCAGTGGTCGTCCTCTGCTCGCCTCCTTGGAACTGTAGCAAGGGGAAAAGGAGAAGACCCGACTCGCCTAGGGATTTTTTTTTCTTATTTTCAAGGGCTTTGAGCAGTTGAAGCAAGGCATCTGCATTACAAGAATATCTGAAGTATGAGGTGACTGAAGAAGAACATATCCCTTGTCAAAAGTTCACCAGACTTTTGTACATTGCCCAAAAAAGGGTGAATATATGCCAAATGACATGTTTGAAGGCTTACGTCGTAACCATATTTTCATCGGAAGTCTTATTTAGGAAATTTTGAAGACTTGTATTACACGGAAAGGATATTAGAGATAGACTCCGATTCTGTTAGTAATAGATCTAGAATATCCTAAATTAGACAAGGACTCTTATAGGTGGTAGCTTGGCCTATAAATACACATGTAATCCCCCGATGAAGAGGCATCTGATGCTATCTGCAACTCTAGCAGAAACGTTGTCACATTCAACACGAACCAAACTGGACGTAGTGTTATTATCCGTCGGGAGGCGCGAACCAGTCTAAAACCCTTTGTGTGCCCTAGATTATTCTCTGATCGTCTGTTGCTCACTTGATCCAAATATCTGTCGAAAACCCCGTTCAATCTTGTGATGACATTTATCATTGCTATTCCTTCACGGCATCCAACAACAATTCTGCCAAAAATAGTGCATTCCCAGTTACAAATTTCATTAAGAAAATCAAGAAGCATATGAACCAAAAATTGCTATGTTTTAGTGAACAAGCAACCTTTGTTGGAGGATACATATATAAAACTCCTTACTTTGTATGGAACTAGTATGTTCATTGGCAAGAACTTATACTCCCTCTAGTCATATACTCCTTCCGGTTTTAAATTGTTGATGTCATTGACATTTTGAGTTACATTTGACATCTTATTCAAAATATTTCAAAAAAATATTTTAGATTTTTTTGAACCGATAAAAATTATTATAGATTTTTGTTATGATTAGTTTCATCGCTAAAGAAAACTAAAATATAATTTATAATTTACAACCAGAGGGAGTATATGTATGGCGTGAGGACATTCTAATTTGATGTTCAAAAGCCACACTATATGATTGGATGGAGTGCCGGAGAAGTATTAATCATCAATAAACTCTATGAGGAAAAAGAAAGAAAAAATGAATTACCTTTGTAAATCCTCTATATAGCCAAAATCGTAAACTTCACCAAGGTTGAATGCAATTATGTTCTCAAGCCTGTAAAATCGGAAGCCCCATTGTAAACTTCTTTGGAGAGTTTATCAATAAAAAATGATCATATTAGTTCGGCCATTGTTTTTTTGAAGGTCAATATTTTTTTTTTTTGAGGTCGTTCGGCCAATTTTTATTCCAACCCTGCAACGATAGGCACAATAATTTTCATGATAACAACGCTTATGTAAATCACTTCTTATTCGCGCACAGATAATAGTACTCTGATCTGTAAGGCAATAAATTGTGCTATTATATCGGTTATATACCCGTAAGTTGTGGAATCCCAGATTCGAACAGTGCCATCAAGTGAACCTGTAATTAATTTCTGAAGCTCCGGGTGATAGTAGACAACACTAATTTGGTCTGTATGCCCTTGTAGATTTTCTATGTGCCTTTTTGTCTCCAGGTCCCAGATCTGATTCGGAAAAATGAGTGAACTGAAACCATATTGTGCATGGAAACAGGAAATGAATGTATTCTAGTACAGCTAAAGATGCAAAACCTGCGCAGTCCCATCCTTTGATCCAGTGATAAGATGCGGATGATCGGCAACAGTGAGGTAATCAACACAGAGAAGGGGATCCGGATGGTTGTCCAACGTGATGGTGGTATTGCACACATTAGACTTAAGATCCCAGAACTGTTAATTGTAATCGTTGGATACAGGAAATGTTCATCAAACACCATAAAAAAGTTGTATTGTACACTAGTTCAGTATCGGTGACTTGCGTGTAATAATGACTACTTATGCATTTATCGATGAATATTGATCGATATATATGCCTATTTCTAAGAACGAAAAAAAAGAAAGAAAAACGTCAATAAAAGGAACAAACCTTGACTGTGCCATCCCAGGATGCACTGACGAAACTATCAGTGTCCTTTTGGTTAAAAAGAACTTGGGACACTTTGTTAGAGTGCCCCTCAAACGTTGCTTTGCACTCCCAGCTGCCCTTATGAAGGTCCCAGCACGGGTCCCAGTGCCAGAGCTTTATCAGATGATCGTCATCCTGTGATGCTGACAGCACGTAAGAATCAGTGGGATGTACAGCCAAGGATATGATGCGACCATTATGAGCTTCGAAGCTGGTAGCTTCTTCGCTTCCATCGTAGCTGTACACATGGATGTGCCCATTGCCATCACCGGCCACAATCCATTCGTCTTGTGTGATGAATTTAGCCACATAAACTGCAAGATTCCAAATTTTAATTTAGCATATGACAGGATATTGAGGCCTTGAGAGAGCAACTAATTGTAAATGCTAAATATGCAAAGCTTGCATGCCTGGTTCATCTGGGACTTCAATGGGATTCAAGACTTCCTGCGGATGAATGAACATATGTGTAATCAGTTACTAGATCGTGTGGCATATACAGGGTAGAGACTGCAAATATACCATCGTGTTGTAGTTCCAAATGCGAAGGTGCCCCGCATCATGAGTTGTCATGATCCTAAGTCATTATTTGATTACAGAAGGCATTCATCCTTTGCACGCCATATTTATCACCAAAGTTCAGTAGATAGTACGAGCGCACTCACCATGGCTTTTCTGGATGCACTTCTATGGACGTCGCTCGCTGAGCATTCGGCGTGGCTTTGATCTGATTCAACCAAACAACAGCCACATGGTCAGTTCAGTGGCAACTGGCAACCACACATAATTTATATTTATCCGAATTGTATCCGTTAGCAACAACGCAACATGCAACTAACACTGAGTAGGATGGGGGACATGATTACCTCGATGTCTGGTTTACTCGGCTGCTAGATCAACCCCAGAAAAACCATACACAAAAACAATGAAAAATGAGAGCTCATGTTACATCATACTCCTCGTAGGTCCTCCAAGGTAAGTATACTACACACAAAGGTTAGGTCGTTGAAAAGCTTCATTATTTCGTTAGCAAAACTTACCTTGGAGGATGCCTCTTCGGCTGGCGGGGCACAAATAGACTTCAACGTCACCTTTTGCACCTCATCATCGGCCACCTTTTGGGCTTTTACAAAGAGAGAGTGGGAGAGAGAGAGAAATAAGAACCAAACTGGAAGGAATTAAGGTGATATTTCATTATGAAGAAAAAATGACACCTGAATTCGAGGTCAAGAGAACTCAAACCTGATTGGCTAGGGGTGTGTAACCATGTCCTCAACCACCCAACCAACTGAGACAATCTCGGTTTGGGGGCTCTTGCAAAGAGATTGTCATACTTTGCCACAATCGAGGCTTGGTCAAGACATCTGAGCTGGCGTTCCTGATGATCGCTCACTATCTTGCTCTGAAGCACAAAGCCCTCGTCGCTGTTGTCCGGCGCCGGTGGCCACTGCGGCTGTATGCTAGTCGTCAGTGCGAGGGTGTAGGTGCCCCTTGGCGGCACAACTCCGCGGAGCGGCAGCTTTGTGAGATACCCTTTCTGGTTATTGGACTGTAGCATGAACGCCACACGGTCGCCATCCTTGTTAAGTAACTGCAGCAGACAGGAGACATGTTCTCTCGGTCTGAAGGGGAAGCGGAGTTCCATCGGGTGCACGTGAAGCAGATGGTCGGCATCACGATTCAACTTTTCCGTTTCATTCAACATACGAATAATATCTCCTGTGTTGGGTCTTTTAAGCCGGTCTTCCTCCACACAATTCAATGCTATCTCGATGCATTTTTTCACTTGTTGGCAATAACTTTCCACTAACTTGGGCTTCAATGTTGCCTCCAGCCTCTTTCTCCAGTTTCCAAGTACCTGCAGAGTTAACAGTACACAGGACAGAAGTAGAATGATTGATGCGAACCTAAAATATGAACGCAATAATAGCAAAGGGTAAAGAAACGTCCCTTGATCATTGTACACAGACTATTTTCTTACCAGCTCAATAAACTCGTCGGGCTTCTTGTCTACAAATATTAATGGGAATTCTGATGTCCCTGTTATAATCTCTAAGATTATTATTCCCAGGCTGTATATGTCGAACTCCTTTGTAATTACCTGTTTACTTATGAACTCTGGCGGTATGTATGTCCTGCACAACACCATCGTCATAAATGTAGACACGGTTCTGATAAAAGCAAATGCAATTCTACTGCTCACATTAGGAAAAACAAACATTAATTAAGTTAGGCTGCTCACATGTCTAAGGAGAATATTTCCCGCATCATGTGTGTTCCATCATCCATGAATGCATTCACGCCAACATCTGCTATTTTGGGGTTCATGTTCTCATCCAGCAAAATATTACTAGGTTTCAGGTTCAAATGGTAATATGGGTTGGGCCGTCCCTCGTGAAGATAATTTAAGCCATCACAGGTTCCCTTGATTATTTTGTAGCGTGTGCACCAATCATGTCCATGATATGCGTCTGCGAAAAGAAAAGGCATATTTCTCACGTGAAAGTTGTGATTATTATTTTTCTTCAATTCCAAGTAATATACATGTTGCATGTTGCAGTACCGTACCTGAGATATGCCGCTCAAGGCTTCCTTTTCGCATGTACTCGAAGCAGAGCGCCCGAACTTTTACTTCAACTGCAGCAAACCTACCGTCGATTTTTTCAAGTTGGCTCATCGTTTCCGAGCAGTAGCCAAGAAGTTGAATGATATTTTTGTGATTAATCTCTATAATTTCTTTGAAGGACTCGTCGTCATAAAAGTAATCAGAAAGCTTCCGCACGAAAACGACTTGTTCGTTTTCATTAACTCCCTGTATAATATCCCAGTTCAGTAAAACGGTGGGTTCGTCGATGATACTCCTGTATCAAAGGATGCCTTGGAAGTGAAAAGGTCAATCGTACCATGTATAATTCTGTTCTCCTGGTCAGAGTAATTATTCTCTCCTTTGAGAAATTATTAGTCATTTTTTGAATTAATGATAATGGTAGTTTCCTCGGCATCACATCTGGGTGGTTCCGGCTGTTCTCTGTGTAAATAAATCTGCTAGCTTCACCGCCACCTTTCTACATGCGACACAACATATTTAATTATTATATATAAACATAAAGCCACTATGAAATACTAATATTCGGGGTACACAGATCATGTAGAGAACTATTCTGACTAAATGATATCTTAGAAGGACATCGTCAAGTTCGTCAGCATGAAGCACTGGAAGAAGATGCGTCTTGATGGTGGTGGCGAGTCGAAGGCGGCATCATTGATGAAGAATAGTACTCCGGCTCCTCTTTTGTCTTGTCATGGTTCTTCATGACCATGACTGTGGGCTAGTGAGATTTTGGTTTCCGGTGACATTCATATGGATGTTGGTCGGATTAGTGTTTTCCCATTGTGAATTCGGTGAAGGAGGCGACGGGGAGCTCGGTCACGGGCTCGACGGCGATGAGTTCTTCGTATTTACATGTGGAATATCAGTCTACCCCTCTTTTGCGAAAGGGTTGGGTTTCAGTTTTCTTCCGTCGGAGATGAGGATAGCGGTTATTTCCGGTGACATTCATATGGGTGTTGGTCAGATTAGTGTTTTCCCATTGTGAATTTGGTGAAGGAGGCGATGATGAGCTCGGTCACGGCCTCGACGGCGACGAGTTCTTCGTATTTACATGTGAAATATCAGTCTATCCTTCTTTTACGAAAGGGTTGGGTTTCAGTTTTCTCCCATCGGAGAGAAGGATGGCGGTGGTGGATGATGAGATGGCCGTGTTCTTTCAGATCGGAGTTTTCGTCCGTGGCATATCTGTCTGGAATGGTGATCTCAGATGGTGGAATTTATGGCTTTTTCAAGGTTTTTTGTCTCCCATCAATAAAGTTGGTGTTGATCAGGATGTTTTTGTAATCAAGAGATGTAATATGCTTCATTATTAATGAAATTTCCTTTTCACAAAAAAAAATATGGACCTTTCCCGATCCTAAATTATCACGTTTAGAAAATCCCAGAATATTTGACGCCGGATGAACTGCAAAGAAGTCAGCCCGCACCAAATATTTCCGAATGGAGTATACTCAAATGATACCGTGCCGGTTCATGAGCAAGCAACAGCGGTCCACAGGCCATCGTGCTACAGGCCCCGCACCGTAGCGTTGCCACCGCTAACTGATAGAAAATCACATCTAGACACTTAGAAACCCTTCCGGATAAATTCGGAGCCGATCTTTTTTTGTGATTTTTTTTTGTAATCTGGCTTGTATAATGAATGAACCGTGTATTTCGGTGTACCTCATAATCTGATATGGCCCCAGAATTGCTTGTTGCGGCAACAAGACCATTGTCAAACTTCCTCCAAAAAAAAGACAATTGTCAAACGGCAGAACGAAACCATTGCTTTATAAATGGAAAACGTCGTTAGGGCGTACCTGTTCTATCTCCATTGGTATCACTGTGTCAACCTCATTCAAAGTAACGACAATGTCCTGTACACAAGGCCTTTGTGTTCGATCCTCCGCTAAACATTTTGATGCTATCTCAATGCATGCCTTCACCTGTTGGCAATACGATTCCAGTGCTCTTGGCTTCACCGTCTCCTGTAGCCTTTCCTTCCAAATATTATGTACCTCCAACATCAGAACATACAGTTAGCTTGGACATAATGCTCTGAGAGAATGAGACATATCCTTTGTTTGCAAAATTAAATGGGTGAGATTTATACAAGAAACATATACATACTTTCTTAACAAGTTTTCGGGGTGGCATAGTAGCATAATCATTGTAGACTTTACTCCCGATCATTGTCTTTGCAATTATAACACCCAAACTAAATATGTCAAACTTTTCAGAGACTATTTGGAATCTCACAAACTCTGGTGGCCAATATCCACTGCATGTCATCATATACATGGTAAGATTGCAATACATTTGACAGGAATAATAAAAAAAAGGACTTAAAGTGGCAAGGGAGTATTGCTTGAACATTGTGCGTTGTTAAAGGCTATAAGGATACACGAAAATGAAGCCTGGATCACTATGACACCCATGTTATAGAGGAAAACTCAAACTTATGACAGCAGCCTATCAATTAATTAAGGCTTACATTGTCCCAACAGAATGTACCGTCTGCCTTGTTTTTTCATCACCAATAATGAGCCTTGCAATACCAAAATCTGCAATTTTAGGTGTCATTTTCCCGTCCAGCAGTATATTGTCTGGTTTTAAGTCCAAATGCCATAGACGTTTCTCTAGTCCTACATGAAGGTGTTTTAAACCCTCACAAATCCCCTGTATTATTTTGAAACGAATGTGCCACTCAAGTCCCTGATTTTCATCTGCAAAATAATGAAAAAGAAAATGAATGCTCAAAATGCACCATAATTTGTTATACGCTAAAAGAAGGATTGCATTGGTGGCTAGTTACCTGAAATATACCCCTGAAGGCTGCCATTTTCCACGTATTCGAAGCAGAGTGCCTTACGCATCTTGAAAGCTTGAACTTTGGTTCCGTCACCAAGCACTACAGTTTCTTCCTCTTGATCATCGCAGTAGCCCAATAACTGTACAATGTTATCATGCTTGAGCCCCGCAACGTTCTGGAACTCATTCTTAAAGGCTTCATTATCAAGAGCAAACATCTCACGAATTACTTTCACGGCAGCCGGTTTTCCATTTTCAAGTGTACCCTGTTCAACAAGTTATCAACGTTAGAGTATAGACATTTTTTATTAGGGCAAAAATTTTGCCACCGCGCAATCCAAAAGAGTGACTTTGGCCACCAACACACCCCAATTGTAATTCTTAGGCGTGGTACACACCAAAGCACGGAAACGTGACATTTGCAGTTTATTATCTCATTGTTTAAAATTCATTCTACTTCCGGGTGTAGTTACTCTCACTTTCAAAAAACCACTATGGGTACGTGTACATAACCATTTATCATTTCAGGTATGTACACCTACCCAAAATAAGATTTCTCAGAGTGATAACCATAAAATTTTTGAGTGGAACTCACTTTTTTTTGCACCTTATTATGTATCATGTTTCTTGTATAGAAAAAGAAGTATATCCACGTACTTGATCGATGTATCCTAATATATATAAAAAAACAGTATATCCACATACCACTTTTAAACATCAACTTTGAACACATACCCCTTAGATTGTGAGATACAAATGTGAGAGTAGCTACATCCGAGAGTAGGAAAAATGAGTATACACACACAAAAAGGAGCCACAATGATCGCTCTAAAATGCTAACAATTTTCACATTAATGTGAGAAAATAAGAAGAGAAAATTACCCCGTTATAAAAATTTTAGTACAAAATACCCTCAAACCTATTTCTAAATTACCCACCATGCTATTATGAGTTCAAAATAGCTAAATTCAGAATAATAAATAAATAAAAATACCCTTCACATACATTTCTAAATTACCCATCATGCCATTATGCGTAAAAAAACTTAAATTCAGAATAATAAAAATAGCCAAAAGTACCCCTCGCACCTGTTTCTAAATTACCCACCACATCATTAAGGGTCCAAAAAAATTAAAATTTAGAATGATAAAAAATAGCCAAAACATACTTCCAATTTATATTTATAATTGACCCACCATACTATTATCAGTTCAAAAAATAATAATTATAGACAAAATACACCTAATTCCTATTTCTAGCTTACACACTTTTCCAAATTTAGATTAATAAATAAATCTATTTCAATATTCCAAACACAAATGAAAAAATAAAATTCAAATGAAAGTGAATAGACAATATTAACTTAAATCATATCCTTAGCTAAAACTCTACATGCAATGCACCAATCATTAGGGGTCATGTCGGTGTTAAGAAACCGGCCGACAAGTAAATTTGTAA
>LAPY01000592.1:27045-40861 GCA_000970635.1 Eragrostis tef
TGGCCGAGACGGGGCCGCCGTTCGGAGGAGGAGCGCCGCGGTTGTGCTGGTAGGTGGATTGCGAGGACTTGTTGGCGGTGTAGAGGGCGGTGGAGGTGTTTGCCGTCTTGGGGTGGGTACCCTCCTCGAGGACGAGTTTGGAGCGGCACTGCAGATAGGAGGGAAGCTTGTCCGACGCCGTCATGATCTTGCAGGCCGTGGCGAAGTTCTCGTTGAGACCACGGAGAATGGTGAGGACGAGAGTTGCATCAGTGATGGTGTTGTCGAGGTCATCGAGGGAGTCAGCAATTGACTTCATCCGCAGGCAGTAGGCGAGGACTGGCTGATCGCCTTGAGGAGTGCCATGGAACTCAGCCTCAAGAGCGAGGATGCGGGCCTGCTTGTTGTCGTGGTACAGGTTGTTGATGGACGCCCATAGATCCATTGCCGACGTGCCCTTGGCGAAGACGTGACCGCGGACCTCGTCCGAGATCGAGCTGTAGATCCAGGAGACGATCATGGCATCGTTGGGATCCCAATCGGCTTCCTTGACAATGGTGGACTTGGGGTCGATGTGGTGCTGGAGACCGAAGCGGCGCAGGACGACGGTGAACATCTCACTCCATTGGGAGTGGATGGAGGGATGGTACTCAAGGTTGAACGGGAGAAGGCTCTTGATGTTGATGAGTTGGAGAGAGAGGGAGGGAGCTTTGTCGCCCATGGCGGCGGGCTAGGGTTGCGTCGGAGGGGAAGGAGATGGTGGTAGGTCACCTGGTAACTGATACCATGAAGGAGAAGATAATTGACGCAAATGAGAATTGTATTCATGTGGTGTAGTTTAAATACACGGTGTACAACACGAGATAGACTCGAGAATTACAAGAGATAAACTCTAAATAACAAACTACCTAGATTACAGCAACTACTCCTAGGAGATTACAACAGAATGCGTTGCATGTGTGCCGTGCCGGACGGGCAACAGTGCTGCGCACAAATGGTAGTCTAACAGGTATGTAGCTTACACATGCCGCGCGTATTTCCCATGGTGTTTGGTTCAATATTTTCATTGCAGAATTTGTTCCAGACTCGCCATGTGAAGGGTCTTCTGGTGCCACAATGTTTTATGCATGTGAATTTGAAGATCCAGCAGGCAGTTTGGATCGTGTTGTGTACCCCCCAAAGGTGTAGTGCTGTTGCCAAGCATTTCACGGCACAGATGGTTTCCTTCCTCACTTGCCTGACCCTGAACAGACAGATTGATGATATGCTCTGTCACTTGCAACCATGCTTAGAATATGTGATGCGTCTCAATGGGTGAAGGCATTTTTGGTGGCCAAAGTCCAGGGTTTTTGGTATTTTGGTGGCCAGAGTCCAGGGATTTTGGTATTCATTTCTTACAGACATTAATGAATTTTTACTCAGCTAACTCAATGGAGCGGAGCAACTACTCACATGTTTTACGCTTAATCAGCAGCAGGCAGATTGGGTCAGAAGGCTGTCACAGTTCGGCATCAACCCAAATTAGTTTGGTGGTGTTGCCAGATGTTTCATGGCAGAGATGGCCTCCATCCACTGTTCCACAGCTGCCTAATTCTGGACAAGCAGAAGAACGGACTGGTCCTTCAGGCAGAAGGATCTCTTGGGTTGCCTGCACCCAGGTTCAGGTTGGGATGATCCTATCATTTCCTACAAGATTTCTGAATTCTTTAGATTGGTTGTTTATCTGAACTATTGTGCCCTGCATCCGTGCCTATAAAGGGAGGCCAAAGAATGTGACCAAGAGTGTCATCTCCAGCAACTTGGACGAGTTTGTCTTTGAGACCATTCTTGGCCATGCTTGTAGCTTTGCGTTGAGGTTTTCCTGGCTAAAATTTTAGTCAGAGAAAATATTACCATTTAGAAGTATTAAATAAAGTCTAATTACAAAACTTTTTTACAAATAAGGGTAATTTTCGAAACGAATCTAACGAGTCTAATTAAGCTATGTTTCGCTACAGTGATGCTACAGTAACCATCTTCTAATTATGGCTTAATTACGGCATAATTACCCTCATTAGATTCGTCTTGCAAATTAGCACAGGGTTCTGCAATTATTTTTTTAATTAAAATTTAATTAGTATTTCTAAATGTCAATATTTTAAGTGGCTAAAATCTTGGCTAAAAAAACAAACAGCTCCGAGTTTTCTTTTAACAGTAGACTGCTAATCCCCTGTTCAGGTTGGACAATGGTCTGGTATCGTAAGAGATTGTGTAATGGTCAAAAAAACAAGATATTTGGAAGAAAATCGATGTGTTTTTCGTTCTAGTAATGATCACACGAAACACTTCACTGGCTGCGCCGTATGTGTTTCAGGCTTGGTATTAAGATTTTTTTTTTGCTTCCTGAACTATTGTATGTACTGTCTTTTTCATATTTTGGTGCACGATGAGGGTTAGGCTCAGTAGTAAGCACCCTTTTTGTAAATGTTGATGATGTACAATTAATTGTAGGCGCAGCATATTGTGACAGAAGAAAAGACATCTGCTTGGTGTGTACAAGGCTGAGCAGATGTACAACTACAAGGTTGCTCCAATGTACAATAGCAGAATACGATAGGCCACATGCCAAAAGTTACAAAAGATGCATATCAATACCATTAGCGTTACGTATCCACTGCAGTAAAATTCCAGATAACAAGTTACGAATGGAATAATAAAATTCACATAATCGGCTGGACAAGGTTGGCGCGTTGGACATAATAAACCTGAAGATGTTTTCGTGGCAGAGACCACAATTTTGACTTCTTTTTTCAATCCTTGGTAAATTGTTTATTCAATGCTCTTCAATACCGGTTCATTCCCCTCTCAAAGAAAAAATACCGGTTCATTCGATACAATTAAGTGGCCATTTCCATCAGAAAATAGAACAAAATGCACGGCTTGGGCCACCTGTCAGACCCGGGCCTCAAAGCCTCCTCGACTCTCCCCTTCCCGTCTATCTACCCTGCTCAACCGCGCCGCCCGCTGCCGGCGTCCTTCCGCCGACGACGGTCGCAGCCAGCTGCACTCTCCCACGCCGCGTATACTCTTTGGTTGCTGTTACGTTTGATCCCTTTCAACCTGCCGTGGGCGGCTTCTCTACCTGTTGTAAGGAACCCTAACTTCTGATTGTAAATCTCTTGCTGATGCTAGCAAATGTGAGCAGTACAATCCGAAGATTTCAATATGGGAGCTAAGCCGATGCTTTGGTTGCTAGTATTATATGCCGTATCCTATATAAATTTACTAGTATAAGCAAACTAGATAATGCGGTGCGCTGTTAAGAAAATTTTCATTTGCAATTACCATGCCCTTAAGGCGGATATATGAATGCTGGTTGCTAGCAAATGTTTTGCGGATCCATATGTTCTGTTGGACATATTTTCCGGGTGTTTTTTTTTTTCGGGTGGGGGGTCATTCTGTGCTTGCTACAATATCATTTCCTTCCACCACGCAGTTCTGACTCCAACACCTCATCTTAGGCTCCTAAGCATTGCCCGGCCCACTTTCATCCCAATAACTAGTATCTTTCCTTTCCGGTACCATGTCACAGGAATGCAAATATACATGATGATGGAACAAGACATTCAAGAGGTAGTCAATTGAGGATCCTTTTCCTGCTACTCATCAAATCAGCACCTGTCAAGAGATGGAAGAAAAGGTGGATGCAGCACACCCTGCTTCCAATAAGTAAGTTGTTCTGTCTTCTTTTGAATTTCTGACTCCCTGTTCCAAGTCAATCTGATGTTTCGTTTTACGGTACTATTGCTGCTCATATTTCTTTCGCTGCACTTACAGAAGTCATTCACTTGCTTAATTTTTTTCAGCGAGAATATGTTGCCTAGTTGGGTACCTGTACCTCATATCGGCATGAGATTTGAAAATCTGGATGAGGCTTGGAGGTTTTGGCTGCATTATGGAGTTCACACAGGCTTTGATGTCAGAAAAAGGTACACAAATCAAAGCAGGTCTGATAGCAAGGTGGTTACATCATGCAGATATGTTTGTTCAAAGGAGGGTCACCGATTACCAGATAAAAGAGATCACCTAACAAAGCGTCCTCGACCTGAAACCAGAACTGACTGTCAAGTCCGTATGGGTCTTACAATGGACAAAGAGATGGGAAACTATAAAGTTTCTGATCTCGTTTTGGAGCACAATCACCTTCTCTTGCCAGAAACCTTGCACTTGAGGCCATCGCACAGGAAAATTTCTGAAGTAGATGCTTTTGAAATTGAAATAGATGAGGATTCTGGTGGGTCACTTAATGTTAGCTTCACCCATTCTGATCACAAGAACTATTTGCCGAGCAGGCGCCAACGAGAGATGCCATATGGTGACGCAGGAAGTATGTTTGAGTATTTTCTGGACAAAATTGTTGAGGACCCTTCCTTCCAGTACGCTTTGCAGACGGACTGTGAAGAATAGCAAACATATTTTTTGCTGATTCCAAAATGATAATTGACTATGCCCATTTTGGCGATGTTATCACTTTTGACACTACCTTTGCGACAAGCAAGGAGTACAAACCTTTATGTGTCTTTGTTGGATTCAATCAGTTTAGGGAAGCCATAATTTTTGGTGTAGCTTTCTTATATGACAAAACATTTGAGTCCTTCAGGTGGCTATTGGAGACCTTTCTAAAAGTACATAATGGAAAGCAACCTAGAACAATCTTTACAGATCAAGGTATTGCAATGGGACAAGCAGTTGCAACAGTGTTCTCAGAAGCATGGCACGGGTTGTGCACCTTTCAAATTATGCAAAGCGCTAGCAAACATTTAACTCTTCAGAAGAACGAAAAGTCAAATATTTTATCTGATTTTAGTGCCTGCATGTATGAGTACAAGGACGAGTCAAAGTTTGAAGAAGCATTTTGCAGCATGAGGAACAAGGTGCAAAAGCAAACTTGGTTCGAGGATATATACAAGTTGAAAGAAAAATGGGCCGAGTGTTATATGAAGAGTGTTCTCACATTGGGAATGAGAAGCACACAGTTGAGTGAGAGTCTGTACAAGGACTTGAAAAAACATTTGAAATCAGACAATGATGTCATTCAGTTTCTGAAGCATTTTGAAAGCTTAATGAAAAGAAAAAGAAAAGAGGAACTGGATATGGAATTTGATCCAAGGAAGAAGTCGCCTAGAATCAAAATGAGGACGCCTATGCTATTCCAAGCAAGCAAACAGTACACTCCCATATTGTTCGAAGCTTTTCAAGCTGAGTACGAGAGATCCATGGCCGCCTGTGTAGTATCGGATGGAGATAATGAGTACCGTGTTGCAGTCGGGAGTCTTGATGAAGATTTAACCTTCGAGGATGAGTACAAAGTTATTGGTAATCCCTCGAAGCAAACAGCTTTATGCAGCTGTGAGCAATTCAACAGGACTGGAATATTGTGCGCTCATGCTTTGAAAGTTCTTGATTGGATGAATATCAAGTCTCTACCATCACATTATGTATTGAAACGATGGACATGGGAAGCACAAAGTGGAGCAATACATGACAAACAGGGAAGAAATGTACTCGAAAATCCAGGGTTGGATGCCATGGGTCGCTACAAATTTCTCTCGCAGAAATTTCTCAATCTGGTATATCGTGCAGCCAACTTTCCAGAATGCTGCTTGTTAGTTGACAGCACACTTGACATCCTTGGTAAGCAAGTTGAAGACAGAATCAATGCTCCATATAAAGTTCAAGAGGATGATCAGGCACAATCTGGTTTGGTGAATGCTACATGCCAACGTAAGAGGGAGGTTTGGACAAGAGGTTCAAAGTGAATCCTGTGACTTCATGTGTCCTTTGTTGTAAAAAGTGACGTGCAGTAGTTCAGTGCTAGAAGTTCTAGTAGTTAGTATTTAACCTTGCGATGATCAAATCCCAGTGAGTCGTGTGATGAAAAGAAAATTTAGTGATGGAGCTAATATTCTGAAGCACCACTTCTGTTTTTGGGCAATTCAATGCACTATGCTCATCTGTGATTACTAGTCCTTGTATTTCTGGATGGTATTGATTGACTGTTCCTGTGTATTTTAGTAAGTTTTAGGATTCCAGAGCACTCCGCATGAATTCCTGTTTCTTCCATTATTTTGTATCAACTTGGGAGTTATTTGTAGTAGTAGTTTTTTTGGGAGTTATTTGTAGTAGTTCAGTGGAGTGTTAGCAATGTCTCCATCCCTGAAGCGAGCAGAACTGCATCGCCGTCACTTTTTCTGAAAAGACAAAGGAATGGTCATGTGTGCTTCTACCTCGCTGCGATCTCTGATTTTTATACAAACGGTTCAACACGTTTCGTACAAAAAGCATGGGTTGCAGTTAGACACGTTCTGGTACTAGAACAAAGCTCTAGTTGCCTATTTGGCAACTGCTGGAGACGCCAGCTTCCAATATCCGTAATGATAGCTGTATTGTTCTGTCTGTCACTATGATCATCAGCTTTTCATAGATCACACTTAGATTCAAGTTTCAGGCAAACCCAATAAAGCATTCAGAATTCATGCTTACCGAACAGATCCCAAATATGACCTAATTGCAAGCGGCTTTGCTCTAAAGTGCTATGGGGAATGCATTATTCACTCAAAGCACAGTAACAGGCATGTGAACCGGTGGAAGAAAGCAGAACTTCCAAAGACAACTGCCAGAATGAACCGTTTCCTCGATGTGTTTCTGTTTCACAAACGATAACCCAACCGTGCATTTACAAACTCGCATCAGTTAAGAATGAGCCAAAAGTTAACCTGAACTATCCCCAGAATCATCAAAATCTCTCTTTCAGGCAGCCAACCTGTCTTGCATTAACCTACCAAAAACCAATGGCTAGGCATCTATTCCCCCTAATTTCTCCAGGCTGATGAGTCTAAACTCAGAAAACTAAAGCTACTGGTATTCTCGGTGACACTCCAGACCTTGGCAGAATGGACAAAAGAAAAAGAGGCTTCCTTGAAGTAGTGAAGCAGAGCTCAATGCTTGTTTCTACGGCTCTGTAGAGAGAAGGTCTTCTCATGATCTGCTTCGGGGATGAGCGGGGGCATGCCACTGGTCTCGGAAGGCAGGGCAGGACCTTTTTCTTCTGATTCATCCAGCTCTTCTAGCTGGGGGCGACCAGCTCCAGTCTTGGTGTTAGATTCAATGTTCTTGTAGATCTTGACAGCTTGGGCTATGAAATGAGCCGGGTTGGTAACATCCGCCAAGAGCATGGTATTGTTCTGGATTTGACAGAAAAACATCAGCATTTCAAAATTCACAGCACCTGGGGAATAAAAAAGCAGTAACAAAACTTTGTTTCTCACCGTTTTCGCCAGGTTACTAAATGCTTTGATGTATTGCTCGGCAACTCTCAGGTTTGCAGCCTGGGATAAATTAACAGAATATATTGAGCACAAAAATTTTAACAATTGTATGCATAACTTAAGGATAATGTTAATGCACTCAGCAGATAGTCAACAAACAAGATACCTCGGTACTTCCTGCACTTGTCATTGCTTCTGACACCATTCTGATTCCACGGGCCGTGGCTTCTGATCTAGCAAGTATCGCTTCGGCCTCACCTGGAGTCCATCACAAAAACAAGTAAATCTCTAATGGCTAAGAAAATCAGAATAATTTGAGCCCCAGGGGAAAAATGATAGATAGTGTACGATCTCCATTAAATGAACAATCCAATAATTGAAAGCAAACAAAATGGTGGTGCAGTGAAGCATGCCGAACAGATTCAAAGAAAATGATAAATAGGAAATGAATCTCACATACCCTTGGCGCGGTTTGCCTGATCCAACATAGCGCCTGGAACAACAAAATCACAAACAAACAAAAAAAAGAAGAAAATATCAGACAAAGTTCCACGCATCATGTATCAAGAAAATCGGTAACTTATCTTGAATACAAATTCCCTAGTAGAAATTAAAGCAAAAAATAAGCTAAAACAGAAAACAACGAGTTATCAACAACTTATCCGCTACGAGATCACCTTCAGATTCAAGCACTTGAGCACGCTTTCTCCTCTCTGCTTCGGCCTGCATTTCCATCGCCGCCTTAATGCCATGTGGAGGAGTGATGTCCCCTGCATTGTCAATTTTAAACATAAAAAACAATACTGATATAACTCAAAATACTAAAAGCAGGAAAAATACATACGAATCTCGTAGCGGATACATTTGAGACCCCAATCTGTGGCTGCCTCATTGATGGCCCTCTGCAGCAAATTAACAGAAAATGTAACAAAATAAAAAGAGAGGTAGCAACCCACAGAAACATTTGTAGAAATCAGTCATGAACAGATGAGAGGGAGGGAGAACAACCACATCTACCACATATCATAGATGGAAAGAACTACTAGCCATATGTTTCAAATATTCTTCCCACATCATAATTTCATTGGCATCACAAAGATTATTATTATACACTGGCATTCACTGCCCAGAAAGAATGCATATATCACATTTTAGTTGGCTGGCAATGCAGACTAAATGAGAACAGGGAACTAGGGTTTCTTCATATGCACAGAAAAAACTAAATTTTGTTATAATGCAGTTGCTGAGTCAACACAGTCTATTCTACATTGTGCAATACAACACAGATGCATTTTTCTCAACAAAGAACTTAAGATGCGAATAAGAAGCCATACCACAATCTTCACATTTAATGTATCTCTCTCTTCGAAAGTCTTGTCAAGGGTTATTTTCCCAAGTTCACTGCGCATTGTTGTTTGTGCGAGTTGCAGAACTGCAAACATAGGATTCTCCACCCCATAGGAAGCAAGGTAAGGATCCATAATCTGCAAAAGGTAACATAATAATGGGTTATCACTAGACAATCAGAAGCAAGAAAAATTGTTTTCAAGAATAAATTTTTTTGCTATATCAGCCACAGAATTTCTCAAATCCAACATGGTGCCCTAGTGGCAGTCGATGCTTGCAAATGCACTAACAGCAACTCTAGATCATATTACACCTTATAAATTATGCTGCAAGTCATAAGTTCACATGATAAATAAAACACCATACTCATCGCAATTCAGCTCACATTTAAATACTTCAACAAGTTGGAAACAAATTTGTCTGTAACATGCTCCCTACCAAGTAGGGACCAAGGAAACACACACATTTATGTCAATTAAACGTCATTTTTCTCACTCACTTTACTCGAAATGTCGCACCTGTTTCATTTCCTTATGCATAATCAAACGATACATATTTACTAGAAAAAAATCTGCTGCCATCACTATTTTGGTCTCTTTTTTCCCCCGTTTTCAGCCAACTTTAGGGATGTTTTCGTGTTTCTAATCGCAGTTCGCAACTAACTAATTCCAGCAACCCATGCCATAATCCAGCAAAATCGCAAGTTCGCAACTAACTAATTCCAGCAACGCATGCCATAATCCAGCACAATCGCAAGTTTCATCAATGCAGTTCAAACAAACCCGCACCGTAGTCACTAGTCATCCATCCCCGATCTACCAACAGGAACAATGTAAGAGCCAAATCACCCATCAACTACCAGCACCACTCAGCAATCTGCACGGAGACGGGCAAAGGAGAGCAAGGGAAGGCGAGGAGCGGGTCGCATACCTTCACATAAATGACGCTGTCGATCTGTATGGTGACGTTATCCTTGGTGATGGCGTTCTGGTGGGGGATGGGGATAGCCTCCTCCTTGAGGGAGTGCACGTACGCTATGCGGTCGACGGCGGGGATCAGCAGGTGGATCCCGGAGCCGAGCGTCTTTAGGTACTTGCCGAAGCGCTCCACCACGAAGGCTTTCTTCTCCGGCACGATGCTCACGCCCCAGTTCACCGGCGTGATGGGCGGGTCGAACCTGTAAGGCAAGCACGCGGGAGATCAAACTCGGCTTCTAGAAGGTTCCGGAAGGAAGCGAGAGGTTGAGGAAGGAAAGGGGGCAGGGCTTTACCAGGAGCTGTCGTCGCGGGGGTAGTGCCGGGAGAAGGAGCGGGAAGCGGCGGGGGCGGGGGCGGGGGGGGCGGGGGGGGGCGGGGGGGGGGGGGGGGCCCCGCGGATCGCCGAAGGAGACTCGCCATTCTCGTCGTCGTCGGCGGCGGCGGCGGTGGGGAATGTGGATGGGGAATCGAGGGGAGAAGTGGCTTCCGCTTTTACTTTGTAGAAGACAGACGTGTCTGCGTGTCCGTGTTACCGTGTGCAGCTAGCAAATAAGGAACAGGACAGACCAACTTGCGTTCCAAGAATGGGTTTCAAGAACGACGGTACGTCCGAACATCCTCGGACTTTTGATGTTGCGGAAAACATATGCGCTGCATGCATTTTCCTTAAGACATCATAATTTGCTTTACTCATTTTTTTTAAAAAAATTATTATCTAAAGATTATGTAAAATAAAAATTAGAAATCTAATCATACATCCATTACAAGGAAAAGGATGCCTATATACTTGAAAGGGAAATCCTATATCAAACAAACACATGAAATTCTCTAGAATCCCACCCCCAATTTCTTTCCTTCCAGTCCTCCACCCCATTCTTCATATCCGTTGAGCATCTCAGGCGAGGAAGCTTTTCTCCAACGAGGTTAGCGTTTTAGGGTTTTGGGTTGAGGCCTCACCAGAGTCCGGCGAACGGCATGTCGGGGGCCACAGTTTGTGGTTGGGGCGAGCAAGGTCAGCCTAACGGCAGCCATGGTTTGTGAGCGAGGGTGCATCGGCCGGGTGGTGGAGGATGGAAGTTGGGTGGGGTTGGCGCGGGGCAAGCGTGATATGCTAACGATTACGGTCGTGGCAACGGAGGAAGGTGGAAGTAAAGAGGCAGATCAACAGGGTAGCTAGGGTTTTGCCGGAGCAATGTCGGGACGAAGAAGTTGACCAAGGGGCAGTAAGAAGTTGATGACGACCGTGCTATTTGATCCCCCAAAATTCAGGTCTTCGGCTACCCAGAAACACATGGGTACTTAAAAGTATACTCCTTTCGTTTTTATTTATATGACGTAGTTGATTTTTTCGTTACTTTGACCATTCGTCTTATCTATAAATATTTGTACAAACAACTAAATATATAGGCTAACCTTAAAGCGTTTTTGATGATAAATCTAATGATATCAGTTTCACGTTAAGTAACTAGCTACATAATCATATATTGTTGGGCAAAGTTTAACAAAAAAGTCAATTGTGTCATACAAATAAATACGGAGAGAGTATTTTCATGCTACTATAGCACAAAAATAGCTTAACGAGGTTCTGGTCATGCAAATATATGTATATATACTAGCAAAACGTAATGTTTTAGACGATAATACATTTGTGTACACAAAGGATGAGTAATCACAAGTGAACATAACAACTAATCACTTAATATTGGCGGAATCGAATACATGACTGGATCAATGCTTCCCTGTGAACTGCATTATTGCATAATCAGAACCCAACATACTCAAAAGTCAATTAATCTGAAATGATGGGCCATTTGTACT
This sequence comes from Eragrostis tef, assembly GCA_000970635.1. NCBI lineage: Eukaryota > Viridiplantae > Streptophyta > Magnoliopsida > Poales > Poaceae > Eragrostis > Eragrostis tef. The sequence continues at coordinate 38,474 of LAPY01000592.1, forward strand.
CGGTCTGAGTAATAAAATCGCCACACAAAGAACATTAACAAAGTTGGGGCAATACAACATGATTTGTAAGCTCACGTGCAACCCTATTACATGATCTAAGGCACCAATTAACTAAAAGTTTAGCAATGATTTGCACAAGCTTCTTTGAACCCACCAATACAACATGTCTTGCAAGCTCATGTGCAACCCTATACATGATCTATGACACCAATTAACTAAAAGTTCAGCAAAAGAGTTGTAGATCAAGACATCAGTCTAAAAGATCAAAACTATAATCTTTCAGGTACATTTGCCAACTCGGTTTCAAACACCAAATGTTCTATGCGAAGTTCATAGCAAGTTCAATCCCTTTCATCATAGCACTCAGCATATAAAGCATGCATTGTTGTTATTGTGCCCATACCTCCGACAATCAGACTTCTCATCACCTACCACTAAGGTTTACAATTTCGTCTGAACCATCCAAACCGTGCGGGCATGGTTTGGCTATTTTTTGCGAAAACCGTGAAACAAACTGCACAAAGGATGATTTTGAATTTGAACGAATTTTGAACAGTTTTCCACATGATTTTTGTGGTTTTCATGCTGTTTCCGCAATAAAGTGTTCGTTTCATTCTATAATTTTTGCCCGGACAAAACTGATTGTTTTCATGAACTTCCTGCACCAAAAGTCATTATTTTTCAAGTACTATTCAGACAAATTTGGATCTCAATTTTTTTAAAAAAATCAAAAAGATCAAATTGAACTCGGTTTTCAGGTGAACCGCACAAACAGCTCGGGCGCAGTTTGGACGGTTTTCATGGAAACCGTGCGGTCTACCATGGTTTTGTGAACCATGCCTACGACACATTCCCATGATCCAGCTCCTTTTTTTTATCTGCCCATGATCCAGCTCCTGATTGCATTGAAACAACATCATCACAATTGATTTTCACATAACCCTCATTAATCGTTATACAGGAGGGAGTATGTGGTAAAACTGAGGAAATAATACCTAAACTACAATGCATTCTAAAGGGAACCCATAGAAGTTGGAGATTACATGTTAATCATAGATGAGGAAGGTTACCAAACAAACACCAAAGCAGCAACTGTGTGCTACAGATGATGGGCCTTCATGCTTGTGATGCGTATTCAATCCACTCACTCATCCAATAAAAAATCCAGGAGAAATACCGAGTAAATTGAGGTATATTGTCAATTTGGCTCTCTAGATTATATTTCATTAATAAAGCATGAAAGTAAAAAATTCAGGGCAGGAATAAATAAACATTGACAAACTTGTATTGAAATAAAAATTTTCTGGTCATGCACTGAGCACTACTCATAAATAATAAAACGATAGGAAATTAAACAACCAACAATAAAAAATAATTAGCATGGGCAAAGGATATTGCACTACCAGGATCCCCATTTTTTCGAGTGCCCCTGGCACTCGGGAAAGCCTGTAAAACACTCGGGAAAACTTTTCCCGAGTGTTACACTCGGGAAAAACCACACGGGTAAAGTTCTCTCGGGGAAACAAGCTTTTCCCGAGTGTCAAACGTCGGGCACTCGTGAAAGCTTTCCCGAGTGCCGTAACGGACACGGGGAAAACATAACGGGACGGATGGTGGACTGACGGCGTCCAGGTTTTCCCGAGTGTAAATACCATACACTCGGGAATGCCTTCTAGTTTTCCCGAGTGCAAAATGCCAAACACTCGCGATTGCTGTCACCTTTTCCCGAGTGATGCAAGTGCCTCACACTCGTGAATACAGTCACCTTTTCCCGAGTGCAAATGTTTTACACTCGTGAATACGTCCAAAAATTCCCGAGTGTCTGCTCTCCGACACTCGGGAAAACCCCCAATAAATCCCGAGTGTCTGGGCACAGACACTCGGGAAATCTACTGTCTATCCCGAGTGTCTCCGCACAGACACTCGGGAAAGCTTACGTCCAGTACCAATTTAATTTGTTTTTGTCAAAATCCTTTTCACAAACACGCAGGCATTATATATAAGAGACAATATGCATCCATTTCACAACCACATGTACATCCAAATCCTCGAATAGTCCACAATTCAAGAACTAATACACATATAGTCCATAAAGTGTTCAAAAGTCCACAAATAGTCCACAAATCCTTACAAGTGCACAAATTGTCCACAAATAGTCCACAATAGCACAAATTGTCCACAAACAGTTACAAGTCCACAAATAGTTCACAAACACTAACAAGCGACACATATAGTCCACAAAACACAAATCATGGATCAAAGGGTGGGGCTAGTGGTGGGAAAAGCGTACGAGCTAACGATGGATCCACGTCTTGCACCCCAGCCCCAGCATTCGATCCCGCTGACCCTGGCATCGGCTACACAAGAAAAGACATAACATTTGTGATT
>LAPY01000592.1:45915-60324 GCA_000970635.1 Eragrostis tef
GTCGTGCTTGTAGCGCCGGCAGCGCGATGCCGGAGGCCGAAACGGCGCGACGAAGCACGCCGCGGCGGCGTCGTCCTCTTCGTGGTGGAAGAAGCCGAGGGACATGCATGGGGCCGACAAATTTGCCGCCGCGCGCGGGGTGTGGCAGATGAAGGTGGCTTCGCTGGACACCAGGTCGGCGATTTCGGAGAGGAGGGTGAATATGACCAGTCCAGGAGGACCTCGTCAGCGAGCGGCGTGCCGTACGTCGTCGTGGTTATTGTCGCGGACGCTTGGTGGGTTTACGCCGTAGCGCGAACAGATAGCCACCCTCTCTGCTTCTTCGTGGATCTAACGCGCGCAGCGGTGGAAGACAACGGCCAGGACGGTATATAGGCGACGGCCTAGCCGGCCCAGCGGCGTTGCTGCGTGCGTTCAGCGCAGGTATGCTATCAGTATCTACATTAATTACTTGGTGGGAATCGGGACGTCCATCACGTCATTGTGGTTTTGTGACGGGTATCGGTTCACAAACAGAAACGGGGGGAAAAAAAAGAGGAAAGAAGTTGATATAGATTGGAAAGAGGAGACCTTTGCTCTGATTTTGCCCAAACTTACCTTTTTCTTATCTTCTTCGCCCCCACGTCCGATGACGAGAGGAAGGATAAGCCATTCAACCGGTGACGAGAGAAAGGATAACCCATTCCCGCAGGGGAGGCTAGCCCGCCATCATCCAAGTTCAACCCCGTGGAATCTGGTACTGGTTTCAAATCTCACAATTACCGTCTCAGATTTGTGTGTCACTCTGATCTAACTAGTAAAGAGTAAAATTTATAGACCCAAGCTTTGGAGCTGAATATCACAAACCCATCAATTTTCATGTCCATTTCACAAACCCACCGATATTTATGTTCCTTTCTCACAAACAAACCAATTCTTGATTGTAGTTTCAGATCCAGCAGATTTACATGTAGGTACTGGAACCCATCCAGCAGCTTGCAGTCTAGTTACGAGCCACTACAGAAAATCTATTACATAAATCTTAACATCTCGATTGCTACTAGCAAAATACAAAATACAGTTTACGACTAGGAGTACTTCCACTCTTTTTTCACGTGGCTTTCCCTCTCCATTTGCCTTCTGATCAGGTTAGCAAGCGACCAATGCTAGAGTTCCTTCTGACGCTCCTCCCATCTCATCTTCCACTTCCAGGATCATACACAGTGGTCTACATAAAGCCAGAGCCACTTCCAGGATCAGGGAGTGGTAAAGGTGACATCTTGGCGGACACATCAGCAGGAGGTAGTGAAGATACAGAAGGAATTTCCAAGGTCTCGGACCCATCAGAAAGACTGGTCTCATTTGGCCAACTTAACGCGGAAGTATCAGGTTCCGGCGCTTGTTCCGGCGCCCCTTGTCTGGACGGTAGTCCATGGTACTTCCCCGGATGGTCGATACGCTGGTAGACAAGAGAACCTTTGTCTAGCAGCCTTAGGGGTAGGGGAATTTCATTTCGCTCCGTCTCTCTTTCTTGGACTAGATGCCCGGACTTTTCCTCAACTGGACGCTGTACCAAATGCTCAGGCTCATCTTCCTCGAACGTATCTGCAGCAATAGCAGTCACTTCCTGAGGCATATCAGTGATGCTCATCTTAGGTATGAGACTACCTTCTTTCTAGGTTACTTGCGCCTGCATTTGAGATACAACTATCAGCAATTGACTTTGGCAGAAAGCAAAACACGTAACTGATCTTTATCATCTCACCTCGTTGAGCATTTGAGCCCCAGTGGCATAACTAGATAGACAGCCTCTGGACCGTACTTTGCAATACATCTTGAAAGAGTAAGTATCATTTCAGTTTGTCCATTATCAAAACAACAAATATGTCATGGCAGAGAACAGCCCATCGTACAAAAATGTGAATCATTAAACTAACTACTAACAAATCTGCAATCTAAGAGTCCTAAAACAGCAAGAAGATGGTGGAATGATACATTTACAGATAATGGAGAACGGAAAAATAGAACAGGAAAAAAAAATTAGAATGAAACATGTCGCATACCCATGATGAAAAGAAAATGTCAAAACAGATCTATCAACAATATATCAACAAAGACATTAACTTGTGAATACGAGCCACATGAATCAAAAGCATTTGGGATAATTACAGCAGGTTATGCCAGAACAGGGAATGGTAAAGTTACCATTAACTTGTCCCTCTTTCGAGGTCAACTTAGAAAACAAAAAAAAAGAATGAGTAATCATCACCTTATCTCATCTTCCACTTCCAGGATCATACACAGTGGTCTACATAAAGCCAGAGCCACTTCCAGGATCAGGGAGTGGTAAAGGTGACATCTTGGCGGACACATCAGCAGGAGGTAGTGAAGATACAGAAGGAATTTCCAAGGTCTCGGACCCATCAGAAAGACTGGTCTCATTTGGCCAACTTAACGCGGAAGTATCAGGTTCCGGCGCTTGTTCCGGCGCCCCTTGTCTGGACGGTAGTCCATGGTACTTCCCCGGATGGTCGATACGCTGGTAGACAAGAGAACCTTTGTCTAGCAGCCTTAGGGGTAGGGGAATTTCATTTCGCTCCGTCTCTCTTTCTTGGACTAGATGCCCGGACTTTTCCTCAACTGGACGCTGTACCAAATGCTCAGGCTCATCTTCCTCGAACGTATCTGCAGCAATAGCAGTCACTTCCTGAGGCATATCAGTGATGCTCATCTTAGGTATGAGACTACCTTCTTTCTAGGTTACTTGCGCCTGCATTTGAGATACAACTATCAGCAATTGACTTTGGCAGAAAGCAAAACACGTAACTGATCTTTATCATCTCACCTCGTTGAGCATTTGAGCCCCAGTGGCATAACTAGATAGACAGCCTCTGGACCGTACTTTGCAATACATCTTGAAAGAGTAAGTATCATTTCAGTTTGTCCATTATCAAAACAACAAATATGTCATGGCAGAGAACAGCCCATCGTACAAAAATGTGAATCATTAAACTAACTACTAACAAATCTGCAATCTAAGAGTCCTAAAACAGCAAGAAGATGGTGGAATGATACATTTACAGATAATGGAGAACGGAAAAATAGAACAGGAAAAAAAAATTAGAATGAAACATGTCGCATACCCATGATGAAAAGAAAATGTCAAAACAGATCTATCAACAATATATCAACAAAGACATTAACTTGTGAATACGAGCCACATGAATCAAAAGCATTTGGGATAATTACAGCAGGTTATGCCAGAACAGGGAATGGTAAAGTTACCATTAACTTGTCCCTCTTTCGAGGTCAACTTAGAAAACAAAAAAAAAGAATGAGTAATCATCACCTTCTGCTTTTGCAATGATTATTTTTTCTAGCGACATTGCTTCTGCAACTATAATGAGCCTTTGCCTTTCTGATTCTTCAATCATCTCCTGCTTTTTCTTTTCTGCTGCTGCAATCATCTCCTGCTTTTTCTTTTCTGCAGCTGTAATAATCTCCTGCTTTTTCTTTTCTCCTTCAGCGATAAGCTCCTGCTTTTTCTTCTCTCCTTCTGTAATAATCACTTGCTTTCTCTTTTCTGCAGTATCATATCCATTATCAGTAAGATAAACAATATGTAGCACAACTCAATCTGTAGCAGGGAACATAACTCATAGCACAGACAAAGATCAATAACTTCTCTTGACTATGGGTTTCGGTGAAATCCAAATCATTTGAGATACATTAAATCAGATTAAGGTAAAACAGAAAAAGGCAAAGTTATCAACAACTGATTCTCAAAAAAAAAAGTTATCAACAACTTATCCCCTTTCCAGAGCAAGAATCAGAAATGCCAGCCAAAAAATAAAAGAGAAAAGAATCATACGTTCATCATCTCCATTGCCACCATCCCATTCTAATTCTTCCTGCACCTCCATTGCCGCCATCCCTGGTAGAGAAATTAAAGCAAACAGAAAACAGCACGCTTCCTCCTTATCAACAGCTTGTCCTCTTTCCAATGGAAGAATCAGAAAAGCCAACCAAAATAAAAGAGAAAGGGATCATATGATCGTCATCTTCAAATTCATGAATTTGAGCACGCTTTCTCCATTCTAGTTCTGCCTGCACCTCCATTGCCACCTTAATGCCATGTGGAGGGGTAATGTCTCCTGCATTGTCAATTTTAAAGCATTAACTTGGTATAACTCAACATGTTAAGGGCAGGAAAAAATACATACGAATCTCATAGCGGATGCATTTGAGGCCCCAATCCACGGCTGCCCCATTGATGGTCATCTGCAGTAAATTGACAGAAAATGTTAACCAAACAAAACGATAGAAAACACTGTACGGTTCAGTTAGTTGTTTTTTCAGTTTGTTTTGAATTGTCGGTAGGCCTTTCGTACTAAAGAAATATACACCATTTAAAAACAAAGCTAACCGAAGTAGTTTCTTGTTAGAGGAACTTAAACACAGAACATGTAAAATAGAAAGAACTTGAAGCGCACATGCCCAAGATCAACATTTATCTGTTCAATTACTTCTAGTATACAAACAACATAAAGTAACATGTTACAAGTGCAACTGGTAGCCATATGTTCCAATGTTCTTCCCACGTGTGCTTTCATAGACCACTGTCTCTCATAAAATCATCATTATACACTGACATTCACTGCCCAAAGAAAGAATGTAAAAAACACATCATAGTGGCAACTTAGACTATAAATGTTGATAGATGAAACTTAGCTTCACAGGTGATCTAAGCACCTGAGTGTGAACTAGCAGACTAGCAGTCTGCAATGGCTGCTTCTCTGCAACAGCAGCCTCTTTAGTTGACCTTTGCTGGTCCTTACATAGCTAGTAAGTAATCTAGTCAAGGTGGTATAGAAGTGAAGACTTTCTTGCCTGTCTGCTGCAGGCTTTCCTGATGTAGAAGTAGGACTGTAGGACTTTCCTTATGTAGAAGCAGGACTTTAGTGCTTCATACAGCAAGGCTTTCTTCAGTCGGTTCAGTCCTCAAACCGACCTGTTTATGTATAAATAGGCCTCATGGCCACTCAATGAAGCTCAGCTATTCTAGCCTATGATCAAGAACTCCAATGAAGTGCAACCTGTGTGTGTGTGCGTAACCAATTTACCTCCAACAAATGTAGCCAGGGTACTAAGATTTAGTGATATGCTAAAAAACAAATAGTAGTATACAACAAGTTCTAATACAATTGCAGAATGAGCGCAGCCTATTCCCCCATTGTACAACCAAATACAAAGAAAGTTGTATGGTATGAAACAAAAAACTTATGTGAACAAGAAACTATACCATGATCTTCTCACTCAAAGAATCTCTCTCCTGGAATATCTTCTTCAAGTTAATTTTCCCAACTTCACTTTTAAGTTCTGTCTGTGCAAGTTGAACTGCTGCAAATATAGGATTGTCCACCCCATAGGAAGCGAGGTAGGGGTTTTATAATCTGAAAAAATCAACATAATATGAGCACGCAATGCTCAGATGAGGAAAAAAATCAAGAATAAATAATTTTCGCTACATCAACTACAGAACTTCTCAAATTTGACTTGGTGCATTTGCAGGAAGTTGTTAATTGCAGAACTAAACCCACAGATACTGGCAGACTTTGGATTCTGAATTATACTTCATCATAAATTTTCATGAACTAAAAATGCTGCCTATCGATATAGTGTATGAAAGTAACAACTAAAGAAGACACCAAAGAAGACTATAACCATCAGAGTCGATAGCCAAGTTCATTTGTTTAAAGTCTATTTATGTGCTATGCTCCATACCCAGAACCAAAACAAAAGGAGAAAATTACTTCTGAGCCACTGAAAATTTTAGCGAAAAAGTTTGGATCCCTTCTGTGCCACTGGTTGAATTTTTCCCGCCCTTGCGTGCCACTACCGTCAGGTCCGTCAAAGAGAATGGCTAGGAGGTGCGTGCATGCTGTCAATTTTTTCCATAATGACTGTTCTGCACTTGGGTTAGCACCCAACGCACCCTTTTAGTGAGGTAATTGGTTGGCTGCGACTGTATTATGTACACTGAATTTTTTAGTTCTGCATTATGGTAACCAATATTTTCCAATATGCAGGTCATGCCACGGTTCCAACCAGCCTGATACACTCTCCATTTTGTTCCCTCCAAGCCAACAGAAAACACCATCTCCGGAGAAGAAGGAGGAGGCAAGAGCAATAAAAGGACTGGGAAGGAGAAGAACAAGAAATGCATGGCGAAGGAGAAGAAAAAGAAATTCACTGACAAGGAGAAGAACAAGGGGACGCCTAAGGAGAAAAGGCACTGATCCTGTCCAAGTTCCTCCTAATAGTCCAGCTATGCGCACAAGGAGCAAACTAAATCTGAATGTCTGATGTTAATTTTTTATGTCAGATTCTTAGGTTTATTTTGGGAAATTGTGATGTCATTTTGATGAAAACTGATGAAATAGGCTAGTCATATCGTACTTTGCTTTGTGATGTCAAGTGAACTGGATGAACATCTATTTTAATTGAGAAATTCCCATTTCTGGGTGATACATAAGATGAGGTCTCCTGACACATTGCCTGTTTGAAAGTACTTGGTTACTACTGCATACACAACAATGATAAACTGACTCCAATAGATTATGCAAATGCGTAGGCAAACCAAATATGCATGACCAATTACCACTGTTCACAGCAAAAATCAGCTCAAACAGAGGAGCCAAAGGCATAGCCATTTTGCATTTGAGGAGAGAGGGCATGTAAAATTGGACTCCCTCTCTCCTCAAATGCATTTGATCCGTCGCTCGGTTCGTGCGGCACGTGGCCACCGCGAAGCAAGCATGACGAGGCGGAGCGCCGACGGAGCCGCAGCCTGGAGACGACGGCGTGCAGGTGGCGCCTGAGAGGAGAGAAGGAGAGGGGCGGCGCGGAGGCAGAGCGGGCGCGGGCACGGAGGCGGCGCACTGGGGTGACCGAGGCAGCGAGGTGGAGGCGCAGGCACGGCGGCGCGGCGCCTGGACGCGGCGTATCGAGGCGGAGGAGCACAGCGCGTGGAGGACGGGGAACGCAATGTCAGTACCGCTGCCGTGCCGAACAGCGCACAGGATGGAGATGGGCCAGCTAGGCAGCCACGAGCTCGGAAGGCCAACGTTCGCAGCGTGCCGTTTTCCTTTATATGTAGCGTGAGTTCCTTGTGAGAGAGGTATTGCATTATTGTAACAAATAGAACTCTATCTTCCTCCTCCCTATCAGCAATACAGCTGTGCTTCCGAACTCAATTTCCCTTCTCCAATTCCTCAATCTACTGCTGTGCTTGTCGAGACCTCCCTTCCCTCGAGGTCGCTAACATCTGGTATCAGAGACACCGACCCCTAGATCTGGAGGAGCACCACCACTACACGCGTTTGGCGAAGATGGCAGGAGCTGTTGATCCCAACCTGAAGTTGGCGCTTGAGGCGCAGGCGAAGTCGTTCCTGGCCGAGCTCAAGGCGGAGTTCGTCGCCCAGGACGAGAAGTGGTCCGCCAAGTTCGCGGCGGTCGGGAAGCTCCAGGAGGACCGCGTCGCCGCACTGGAGTCCGCCGCGGCGACGTTCGACCAAGGATTCGCTGAGTGGAAGCCGGAAATCGAGTCCGCCGTCACCTCCGTCCGCCTCGAAGTAGCCAAGCTCAACAAATTCTTCGAACGCGAAGCACGTGATCCGCAAGTGGACCAATCTGGCGTGCTCCGCGTCGCGCCGTCGTCCTCGGCCGCGCCGCACCCGACCGGCGAACAAGCCGATGGCCCCGATGGGCACCGCGTTGCATCAAGTTTCCGGGACTGTGGGTTTGGCCGGGTCTTCACCCAAACCCATGGCCCGGGCAAGGGTACGATAGAACCTCCTTCTCTTAAATTTTCACCTCCTCATGAGCATTCGCATTCGCGTTCTATGGGTGGATTTGCTAAGCATGCTCCTACTGGCAAGCTTCCCAAAATCCATTTCCCTAAGTTTGACGGTTCGAACCCTAAGTTGTGGAAGTCCCGCTGTGAAAATTATTTTGAGATGTACAGCGTTGATGAGAGCATGTGGGTCAAGGTAGCCGTGATGCATTTTGAGGGAGCTGCAGCTTTGTGGTTACAGTCCCATGAGAAGAGAGCTCGTGTCGCAACTTGGGATGAGTTCTGTAGTTGGGTTCATGAACGATTTGGTCGTGAACAACACGAGGTCCTTATTAGGCAATTGTTCAGTATTAGGCAAACTGGTTCTGTCCAAGAGTATGTTGATAGGTTCAGTGAGTTGGTGGACCAATTAGCTGCCTATGAACATCATTCTGATGCGTTATATCATACTTGCAAGTTTGTTGATGGACTTAGGCATGATATTAAGTCAGTAGTTCTTATTCAACGCCCAAACAATCTGGATACTGCTTGTTCCTTGGCATTGTTGCAGGAAGAAGCGGATGCTGCAAGGCGGCGCGAATTTCGCAAGCCTGAACCCTCGTATCAACCAAAGTCGGCACATAAAGGTCCTCTGCCCTTGCCGCCACCACCCAGGTGGGATAAATCGCTGGGTGGTGCCATTGACTCTCAAGCTACAGCATCACAGGATAAACGCGCTGTGGAAGCAGCCCGAGCTGGTTCCTCTGCAAGCAAGCTAGCTGCTCTGCGCCAATATCGCATATCTAAAGGATTATGCAAGTTTTGTGCAGAGAAATGGGTGCACGGTCACAAATGTGCCCCAACAGTGCAGCTGCATGCTGTACAAGAGCTGTGGGAGTTGCTGTCTATTGATGATAGTGGTTCTGAATTTTCAAAAGCCGAGAATGAACAGGTATTTCTGGCAATATCACAAGAGGCTGTATCAGGCACAGAAAAGGGTACTACCTTGAAGTTTATGGGAAAAATTCAGAATGAAGATATCATCATCTTGATCGACTCTGGCAGTTCTAGTACATTCCTGAGTGATAAGGTGGCTTCTACCCTCCTTGGTGTCACTCCTCTGTCCAAACCTTTGTCTGTGCAAGTAGCTAATGGTGGCATTATCAACTGTCAGTATGAGTTGAGTCAAACTCAGTGGTCAATTCAGGAGTGTTAGTTCATATCATCTCTTAAAGTGATACCTCTCAAATGCTATGATATGATAGTTGGGATGGATTGGCTGCAAAGGTTTAGTCCTATGAAAGTGGATTGGTTTAACAAATGGTTGTCCATACCTTATGGATCTTCCACAGTTATCTTGCAGGGCATCTTACCTTCTGTGCCTGAGTGCACTGTTGTTGAAGTACAATTGACAGAGGTTACTGAAACCACGGATCAGTTATATTACTCTGCTGCAGTGCCAGAAGTGTTTCAGAATCTTCTGACTGAATTTGTTGAGTTATTTGAGGAGCCTGATGGCCTACCTCCCAGCGGTTTTGTGATCACACAATTCCTTTGGTTGAGGGTGCTAGACCTGTGAACATGAGACCATACAGGTTTTCTCCTGCTATGAAGGATGAGATAGAAAGGCAAGTGCTGGAAATGCTGAGAAATGGATTAATACAGCATAGCAACAGTCCTTTTTCATCACCAGTATTGCTAGTCAAAAAGAAAGACAATACTTGGCGATTCTGTGTGGATTACAGGCACTTGAATGCTTTAACTGAAAAATTCAAGTATCCAGTTCCAATCATTGATGAACTATTGGATGAGTTGGCCGGGGCATGTTGGTTTTCTAGTCTCGATTTGAGAGCTGGTTTCCATCAAATTTTGCTCAAGGCAAGAGAGGAATATAAAACTGCATTCCAAACCCACATAGGCCATTATGAGTTCAGAGTTATGGCGTTTGGCCTTACTGGAGCACCTGGTATATTTCAGAAGGCAATGAACAAGACGCTAGCACCACTACTTAGAAAATGTGTGTTAGTGTTCTTTGACGATATATTGGTGTACAGTAAGACTTTGGAAGAACATGTTGAGCATCTCAAGCAGGTGTTTCAGTTATTGAAGCAGGATCAATGGAAGGTTAAACAGTCCAAGTGCTCTTTTGCTCAGACATCAGTAGCATATTTGGGGCATACTATCAGTGCTGCTGGAGTGTCCACAGACCCATTTAAGATCGCTGCTGTTACATCTTGGCCCCAACCTGCTAATGCGAAAGAACTTAAAAGTTTTTTGGGTCTGGCTGGCTACTACAGAAAATTTGTTAAGCACTTTGGCATCATCAGTCAACCTTTGACAAATCTACTGAAGAAGAACACTCTATTCATCTGGACAAAGGATCATGATGTTGCATTCAACACATTGAAACAAGCATTAGTTTCTGCTCCAGTATTAGCCTTACCAGACTTCTCTAAGCAATTTTGCATTGAAACTGATGCCTGTGATGCTGGTATAGGTGCTGTTCTCATGCAGTCAGGCCATCCTCTAGCATTTATCAGCAAAGCTCTTGGTCCAAAATCTAAAGGATTGTCGACCTATGAAAAGGAATATATGGCTATCCTTATTGCTGTACAACACTGGAGATCCTATCTGCAGCATGGTGAATTCATCATATTTACTGATCATAAGAGTTTGTCCCAGCTGAATGAGCAGAGACTCCACACTGTGTGGCAGCATAAAGTGTTCTCCAAGCTTATTGGCCTTCAGTATAGGGTGGTTTACAAAAAGGGTACTGATAATAGAGCTGCTGATGCATTGTCTAGAAGAAGCCATAGTCAGGAGGAAATTCATGCTATATCTACTGTCACACCTACTTGGTTGGAAGAAGTTAAGAATAGTTACCAGGTGGATGATGACTCTAAGAAGTTTCTAGCTTCTCTGTTGGTAACACCTGACAAAATTCCACACTTTACTTTGAAGGAAGGTATTATCAGGTACAAAGGAAGAATCTGGTTGGGCAACAAACCTTCTCTATTGTCATCTATCTTGTCTGCTGTCCATAACTCAGCAATTGGAGGTCACTCTGGCATTCCAGTTACATACAGGAAGCTTAAACAGTTGTTTGCATGGAAGGGAATGAAAACTTGTGTTCAGAAGTTTGTCAAATCTTGTGCTGTATGCCAACAAGCAAAACCTGACAGAGCTAAGTACCCAGGTTTGCTCGAACCACTTCCTGTTCCCACTTCTGCTTGGGAGATTTTGTCCATGGATTTCATTGAGGGGCTTCCCAAGTCTGGTACAGCCAACTGTATCTTGGTCATAGTTGATAAATTCTCTAAATTTGCACACTTCCTGCCATTGTCTCACCCATATACAGCAGTTACTGTCGCAACATTGTTTCTGAATAATGTCTACAAACTGCATGGTATGCCTGAGTCTATTATCTCTGACCGGGATCTAGTGTTCACTAGCAATTTCTGGGAATCCTTGTTCAGTCAGGCCAAGATTGAACTCCGGATGAGTTCTTCATACCATCCTCAGACGGACGGTCAAACTGAGCGGGTTAACCAGTGCCTTGAGACGTTCTTGCGCTGTTTTGTGCATGCCTGTCCAAAAAAAGTGGAAAGAGTGGTTACCCCTGGCCGAGTTTTGGTATAACACAAGCTATCATTCTGCCACAGGGAAGTCTCCTTTTGAGGTGTTGTATGGTCGGCCTCCTAGGATGTTTGGCATTGACACTTCTACTTGTGCTCCTGGTCCTTTGTCAGAATGGTTGTCTGAACGTGAAATTATGACCAATCTTGTGCGTCAACACCTGTTGCGTGCTCAAGCAAGAATGAAAAGTCAGGCTGATAAGAAGCGTTCTGAACGTGTGTTCGAAGAAGGTGATTGGGTCTATCTGAAGCTCCAACCTTATATTTAGACATCAGTGGCTGTGCGTGCAAACCAAAAGCTGAGTTTCAAATTCTTTGGTCCCTTCCGCATTTTGGAGAAAGTGGGTTCAGTAGCCTATTGGCTTAGCCTTCCTGAGTCCTGCTCAATTCATCCAGTGATCCACGTCTCGCAACTAAAAGCAGCTGTTGGTTTCAAAGGTACTGTCTCCTCACCAGTACCTCCTGATACTGATGGATTTCAGGTTCCTATCAAGCTTCTTAGGAAAAGGGTGTCCATGCGTGGTGCTGATACGGTGCCGCAAGTGCTGGTGCAATGGTCCGGAATGCCCAAAAGAGCTCGCTACATGGGAAGATCTTATCCTTCTGCAATCGCGTTTCCCAGCTGCACCTGCTTGGGGACAAGCAGGTTCTAAAGGAAGAGGGAATGTCAGTACCGCTGCCGTGCCGAACAGCGCACAGGATGGAGATGGGCCAGCTAGGCAGCCACGAGCTCGGAAGCCCAACGTTCGTCTTGCTGGGCCGGAGTGGGCTTGATCTAGCTGTAGGAGTCGTGTGCGGTCAGCGTGCCGTTTTTCTTTATATGTAGAACTCTATCTTCCTCCTCTCTATCAGCAATACAGCTGTGCTTCCGAACTCAATTTCCCTTCTCCAATTCCTCAATCTACTGCTGTGCTTGTCGAGACCTCCCTTCCCTCAAGGTCGCTAACACGCAATGCCGCGGACGGGGCCTGGGTGCGCGGCCACGCAGCGCGGCGCCGTGCGCATGATGGGGATGTCGCGGATCCCTTCGTCGCCGACGAGGTGCGCGTCGTCGACCACGAGAGGCGAGCGCGGAGGCGGCGGCGGCGCCTCTGGAGGGACGCTCAGCAATTGGAGGTCACTCTGGCATTCCAGTTACATACAGGAAGCTTAAACAGTTGTTTGCATGGAAGGGAATGAAAACTTGTGTTCAGAAGTTTGTCAAATCTTGTGCTGTATGCCAACAAGCAAAACCTGACAGAGCTAAGTACCCAGGTTTGCTCGAACCACTTCCTGTTCCCACTTCTGCTTGGGAGATTTTGTCCATGGATTTCATTGAGGGGCTTCCCAAGTCTGGTACAGCCAACTGTATCTTGGTCATAGTTGATAAATTCTCTAAATTTGCACACTTCCTGCCATTGTCTCACCCATATACAGCAGTTACTGTCGCAACATTGTTTCTGAATAATGTCTACAAACTGCATGGTATGCCTGAGTCTATTATCTCTGACCGGGATCTAGTGTTCACTAGCAATTTCTGGGAATCCTTGTTCAGTCAGGCCAAGATTGAACTCCGGATGAGTTCTTCATACCATCCTCAGACGGACGGTCAAACTGAGCGGGTTAACCAGTGCCTTGAGACGTTCTTGCGCTGTTTTGTGCATGCCTGTCCAAAAAAAGTGGAAAGAGTGGTTACCCCTGGCCGAGTTTTGGTATAACACAAGCTATCATTCTGCCACAGGGAAGTCTCCTTTTGAGGTGTTGTATGGTCGGCCTCCTAGGATGTTTGGCATTGACACTTCTACTTGTGCTCCTGGTCCTTTGTCAGAATGGTTGTCTGAACGTGAAATTATGACCAATCTTGTGCGTCAACACCTGTTGCGTGCTCAAGCAAGAATGAAAAGTCAGGCTGATAAGAAGCGTTCTGAACGTGTGTTCGAAGAAGGTGATTGGGTCTATCTGAAGCTCCAACCTTATATTTAGACATCAGTGGCTGTGCGTGCAAACCAAAAGCTGAGTTTCAAATTCTTTGGTCCCTTCCGCATTTTGGAGAAAGTGGGTTCAGTAGCCTATTGGCTTAGCCTTCCTGAGTCCTGCTCAATTCATCCAGTGATCCACGTCTCGCAACTAAAAGCAGCTGTTGGTTTCAAAGGTACTGTCTCCTCACCAGTACCTCCTGATACTGATGGATTTCAGGTTCCTATCAAGCTTCTTAGGAAAAGGGTGTCCATGCGTGGTGCTGATACGGTGCCGCAAGTGCTGGTGCAATGGTCCGGAATGCCCAAAAGAGCTCGCTACATGGGAAGATCTTATCCTTCTGCAATCGCGTTTCCCAGCTGCACCTGCTTGGGGACAAGCAGGTTCTAAAGGAAGAGGGAATGTCAGTACCGCTGCCGTGCCGAACAGCGCACAGGATGGAGATGGGCCAGCTAGGCAGCCACGAGCTCGGAAGCCCAACGTTCGTCTTGCTGGGCCGGAGTGGGCTTGATCTAGCTGTAGGAGTCGTGTGCGGTCAGCGTGCCGTTTTCCTTTATATGTAGCGTGAGTTCCTTGTGAGAGAGGTATTGCATTATTGTAACAAATAGAACTCTATCTTCCTCCTCCCTATCAGCAATACAGCTGTGCTTCCGAACTCAATTTCCCTTCTCCAATTCCTCAATCTACTGCTGTGCTTGTCGAGACCTCCCTTCCCTCAAGGTCGCTAACACGCAATGCCGCGGACGGGGCCTGGGTGCGCGGCCACGCAGCGCGGCGCCGTGCGCATGATGGGGATGTCGCGGATCCCTTCGTCGCCGACGAGGTGCGCGTCGTCGACCACGAGAGGCGAGCGCGGAGGCGGCGGCGGCGCATCTGGAGGCACGCGAGCAAGCCGCGCCGGAGGAGGACAGCACCGCATGTGTGAGCGTCTGGTCCTCGATCGCTCGCCGCACTGCTCTTCATCATCCTCGCCACCGGCTCCAGCTCACCACCATTGCCGCCCCC
>LAPY01000592.1:72725-86095 GCA_000970635.1 Eragrostis tef
CACGCTCTATCCTTTCTTTTTTTTTTTCTGCGGATTAGTGTTCATGGGCTCCTGTTCCTTCGGTAGGATTCGTCTCCTCTCCTAAACTGTAGTTTTTAGGTTGCTGACGCCTTTTGTCTTTTATTTTTTGCAGCTCTGTTTGGTTCGTCTGTTCTTGGGTTCTGGATTTCCAGGTTGTGCAGCAATGGGAGGCTTGGGATGAGGTGAGTTTCTTCTCCTGTGTTTTCTTGCGTCTCTCCTTCCCCCATTATTTATTTTTTTTCTGTTTGCACTCACGTATGTGTGTTCTTTGCAGGGTGACGTGCAGCCGAGGAGGTTGTGGGATGCATGACGCCCGACAAATTTCCTCCTCATTAGCTCTCTCACCATGCCAACATCATCATGACGCCTCTATGGTATGCGCCCATGCCTGATGATGAACCTGGCCGCCTCTCATCCTTCTCTATTCCCCACCTTCTAACGCTAGAGGTTCTGGTAGCATAATTGATGACTAGGGATTATTAAATATTAATAGCAATGGAGTAGATTTTTGCAGGTAGCGGTAGCATTTTTTGTGCTTAGGTGCAAATCAGCCGTGCTAGGGTTGCAGCTTCACCAATATTCTAGCCGTAAATCAGTGGAGCCGTGTTAGGATCAGTATGCCCCTGCTTCTTGGCTTCATACCACGCCATGTATTTCTTGCTCGGTTGATTGCCTATATTTTGATTTCTGCAGGTGGGTGATGGTGATTCTTAGGGCTGGAGAAATTGTTGACAGTGCAACATCTTTTGTGCTACTTGACTTTTGAGGAGCTGAACTTGTCCATTACCTGATAATTCAGGTTGCTAAAGAGAGTGATTTGTACAGTGGTTCGGCCTCCTCTAATTCATCAATGGTGTTATTTTTGTGTGACAGCTGACAGGTACCATCTGCTCTGTAAAGTAATTTTTCATTCTTTTTTGAGAAGACAAATGAAAACAATTCATGCTAGAGGTGGTAAGCCTTGCCAGCTAGATAATCATATCTTTGTGACTGATTTTTAAATTAGATATGAAAAGATTACACTTTCAATGCCCTTTCAGATTATGTTTGCCTTTCATTCATTGATCTGGATTCCATGACATGCCTAACTCTTTTCAATGTGTGAGAAGTGTAATAAATCTGAAAATGTATCTTCATGTAGTGTTGTATTCAGTTAAAAGAGAGAATTTTCAGATGTCCTAATGCCTCTTGGGACGAATTGGAGATTAGTAACTGTATATTTCGTTGATAAATAAGAATCTGTATTCTTAATTCAACCATCTTTTGGAGCTTCCTGTGATTTTTCACTTCTTTTCTCGATTTATGTATCAAACCGCGAAAAGTAACATGATACACCCACTAAGATTTTTAAGGATTATGATAATTTTTTCAGTAACTATCTCAGTATAGGTTTCTTTAGATATTACATTCTGATGTAAGTGCATTTCTGTTCTATTTTCTTATAATTAAGCAAGAACTAGGTTAGGACTTTAGCAATAATAGAGCTGTGAGCCTGTGAGGTAGTAGTCTTTTCGATGGAAATTTCTGAATGGAGCAACGAAAAGAGACGTCATGCATGTGTCCTGACATTTTTACAATGTTTTAGGCTTTGATTAGATTTTACAACTACCTTGGTCAGGTAATTGCTGATCCATGTTTCAGGCTTCCATGTTGTTCTGTAGTACGTTGCTAATCTATTTGCTCAAAATTTAGCAACTTTAACAAAAGACATACTGTTTGGATGTGTCAATTATAGATTGTTGTCGATGGGCATCCAAAATGAAGGCAGATATTTGCTCAAACACATTGAAATCCTCTGTGTAGTATACTCTTTGTTGTCACGAATTGTATAATAACTGACCTTGACATTCTGTACCTCTACTATATTTCTGCCTTGCCTCAATAGATAGCAGATAACAAGTGTGTAACTTGATAGGACACCAATGGGCTTCTCTCATCTCTTTTCTCCCTTTTTATCTTGTAATATCTTAACTATTGAGTTCTGTTCTATGTAATTTCAGGAAGTGCTAGTTTTAAGTTGGAGAAAGAAATAATTTAATCAGAAATAAATGTGTTTCTATTTTGCTTGTCTCTGTATATGATATATTATATGCTAAGGACACAAAAACAAATGTTACAACGTAGCTGGTGCCTCTGTACTTCAGTTGAACGAAATACATGATTTGCCTGCTACTTACTCTATTGGTTGAATCATAGAGTTATTCTAGCAGTATCAGTAATGCTCAAAGTTTTAGCGAGAGGCAATGGAGTACTAATTTGCGCTTTGGACTGATATCAATCACTTATTTGCATCACATTTGTTGCATGAGGAATTTCTTTGACTGTTTTCATTTGTATCATGCATACGGCCAAGCTTTATTTATTAGCAAGGTCACAGATGCCAATCAAATTCTAAGTGAACCATGCGGCATGAACGATTAGTTGTTTATTATGCACCCTTTAACGTGTGACCTTTGAGGCGCTATCTATATGACCATAAAATTATAAGAGCGTCTTATCTGAGATTTCCTTGATGAATTTGGTTTTACCTATTCATAAATTATTCTGATTTGGAAATTGCCATTTGTAGGTGCCTTTATATAATGATGAAAGTTCATTTGCTGTTTACAACCAATCTCCGACCTATATAACAATAAGCTCGGCTATGCACAAGCAATCTCCTAATCACCAGATGCTGAATTATCCTAACTATAATCGCAGGTGTGTTCTTTTACGTGAAGTCTGTTGCCAAGCCAGCCAGAACCACTGACACGCCTACCCAGAGTAAGGCCCTGTTGTTTGTTCGCCTTTTTCTTTCTGACCATGTATACTTTGCTTATCAAGACCATATATACATATATGATGTCTATCTTTATGTTCTTTGTGCGGCGGAGCCGGCGTATACTACTGTAACAAATAATAACAGGCTTTTTAAATATAGTTGGGTCCTCCTTAAACAAACTGCACCTATGAACCTCCTGTTTGCATATTTGTTTGCTAATCGACAGCTGAGGCTCCTGCTCGTGTAATTGTTTGCGTTGCTTAAACTGAAATGCACAATATAGTAACATGCTTTTTAAATATATTTGGGTCCTCCTTAAACAAACTGCAACTATGAACCTCCTGTTTGCATATTTGTTTGCTAATCGACAGCTGAGGCTCCTGCTTGTGTAATTGTTTACTTTGCTTAAACTGAAATGCACTTATCTAGAAGAGGTGTCCGGCAATCATTTTGTGAGAATATTATTCCGCAAACATAGCCAGCTCACGAAAGCAACTACAACTACGATTTCCCTTAACGCTGATGAAAGTCACTTTTGCTAACATGTTCTTTGAAGATCCCTATATAACAATTACCTCTTTTCTACCATCGATCGATACACACATGTGAAACAGATGCTGTGGTCCAATCCGATGTTCTTCACTCTCGGTATGTCAGGCTCACACCAGTGCCCGCCTATGACTAACAGGTACTATACATACTCCACCCGTCGAATTTGTAATATAGTTGTGTTACCCGTTCAATCAACTAATACATATTTTGATTCGTTCTCAACAGAATGCACGAATGGTTTAGTCACGACAGACAACGAAGGCTGACGTCCCCGAGCCTTTGTTTTTTTTGCTGTCGTAGTGATCTGCGGCTTTGTTTTCTATCTTTTCTTCCGGGTGCATGATGTTCAAACATGTTTCATGTATTATGGGTACTTTAATATACCGTATGCGACTACACTGTGCATTGCTTGATTTAACATGTGAAACAAAAAATGCTAATGATCCAATCCACCTTCGCTTCTTAACCAGTGTTTTGAATGACGTATCAAGTCATCGAGCGGCGCGCGAAGGCGCGCCATGATAAGTCAAAGTCTCCCGTGAGCTCCACACATGACACGCTCGCGTTTTGCGGTCCATCAAATTTATTGCACATCAGATATTGGTGACCACTCTCGGTCACTCTTCAGTGAACTCCATCGCAGCCCTGCTCCTCGCGTCCTTCTCGGCATCTCCTCTGTTCAATGACGTGGCAGTTCAGAGCATCTAGATTAGCAAGTCCATGGGCGCGTTCGTTACTTTAGACCCTCTAAAATTTAGACCGAGAATCTTATTATTTAAAAGTATTAAATAAAGTCTAATGACAAAACTTTTTTTCAGATAAGTATGTGAAACAAAAAATGCTAATGATCCAATCCACCTTCGCTTCTTAACCAGTGTTTTGAATGACGTATCAAGTCATCGAGCGGCGCGCGAAGGCGCGCCATGATAAGTCAAAGTCTCCCGTGAGCTCCACACATGACACGCTCGCGTTTTGCGGTCCATCAAATTTATTGCACATCAGATATTGGTGACCACTCTCGGTCACTCTTCAGTGAACTCCATCGCAGCCCTGCTCCTCGCGTCCTTCTCGGCATCTCCTCTGTTCAATGACGTGGCAGTTCAGAGCATCTAGATTAGCAAGTCCATGGGCGCGTTCGTTACTTTAGACCCTCTAAAATTTAGACCGAGAATCTTATTATTTAAAAGTATTAAATAAAGTCTAATGACAAAACTTTTTTACAGATAAGTACATCTTTACGAGACGAATGTAATGAGCATAATTAGTCTATGTTTTGTTACAATAATGCTACAGTAACCATTGTCTAATCATGTATTAAGTACCCTTATTAGATTCGTCTCGCGAATTAGACCAAGAGTTTTGCAGTTAGTTTTTTAATTAATACTCTTAAATGACAAAATTTTAGAGGGGATGACGCCGAACGCGTCCATCACAGTTTGATGATTGACGACAAGTATAGGCTTTGACCCGTTGGAAGCTTCTAACCTTCTTGTTGTGACGAGCAGGATGACGGTCACCATCCTTCCTGGGTACTAGCGCCTCTGCTCTGTCCTGGTGCTGACCAGGGATTGCAATCCCGACCGGTATTGGTCGGTTTTCCGCAAAAACCAGACTTTCCAGTCCGGACCGGTACGTGAATCGGTCTGGTTTTTCGGAAAAATTAACACAGTGTTTTTGGAGGAACCGGTATACCGTCCGGTTTTTCCGGTTTACCAAACCGGTTGTTCTGGAATCGAAAAGTCCGGTTTTTCTGGAATTGCAATCCTTGGTGCTGACTTGTTTACGCGCCAGTGTGGCTCGACAAGTGCATCAGCAGCAGCCCGTAGTCTTCAGTGTTAAGGAGATTTGGCGCTGTGGGCTGGGCCAGACGGGCCTGTGAATGAGCAATATGAACTGGGCTTTTCAACACCGACCGGGCTAAGAATTATTTCCTCATTACAAACTAAAAAAAAACTATTTCCTCATTACCGTATGTTTAGTGATGGCCAAACGGTTGACCGGTTGGTTCGGGCCAAGTCTAAAGTTGATCCTGGGAATGTGTTCAACAATGCGCAGAGCATCCCTCCTTTACACTATGAGAGCGAGCACTGAAAATTGTTGGCATGTGAAAGTATTTTAACTTATCAGAAACAATAATAAAGGAGTACGTAGATAGTGCTGTTTTGGAGGAGTACGTATTGTTCTCCAAGATTCAGATGACATGTATGATTCATGTGACTATATATTTCCCTAGTAGTTTTGGGCATAGGAAAAATTGCAGGTTCCTGACGGGCTAGGCCCCTGTTTAGTTGTGGTGGTCTCTGCTTTTGGGCTTTCGGCACTTGATTGCTTGAAACCACCACATTTGCTCTACTAACTCGGAACGTTCGTTTCCTCGCTCCTTAATTTTAGCATACCGCCGCCGCATGCCAAAGCAAAAAAGGATTATTTTTGGTTTCTTATTAATCCTACCCTCGTAGCTATCACGATTTCTTGGTAGCTACATGGACGCCATGGATATTCACATCAGAACTTTTCTCAGGTCCACTGAAACCATATGTGCACCACTAGTTCTGGAAACTGCCACCACGCTTGTAGGGATGGCAATGGGGCGGGTATGGGGCGGGTAGAGGAAATTCGTGCCCGCTTCGTCAAGCGTGCCGGGTAGAAATCTCTATCCGGCCCCGTTCCTATGGGTGGAAATCCATCTCCGTCCCCGTCTCCGTCGGGTAACGGGGCGGGTACCGGGTACCCATGGGCGATGGCTGGGGAAGGGGAATAAGGGGAAAGGAGAGGATAAGGTTAGGGTTCAGGTGATGGAAGGTGGGTTGGACTGCATTCTTTGGGCTAGGTGGGCTGGGCTGACCTTGGTTCTAGTGATTTTTTAAATTTTCGGGTCTCCGTCGGGTCCTCATGGGTAGGATTCAATCCCCACCCCGTACCCGACTCATGGCGGGACGGGTACGAAGACTACCCACGGGTGAGAAACGTCCCCCATGCCTGGCCCCATCAGGGCGGGTATCCGGCGGATACCCGGTCCCCGTCCCCGAATTGCCATCCCTACACGCTTGACTCCAGTGAACACAACTCCCTACTTCCATGACACAAACATCCTGGATCTCGTAAGTTGATTTGTTCCAACCCCTGAAGTCAAGTCTTCCCTGCAAATAAACCATGGTTACACGCTTTGACCCACCCATTGGAAGCTTCTAATCTTGTCGTAAAGACGAGCGGATGGATCCCTTCCTCCCTTCGCTCTGTCCTCCTGGGTCTTGACTTGTTTATGCTAAGCGCCAATTTGGAACAACCAAGCACGTTGGTGGCTCCACATGTGGCGAATGACTAGTAAGGTGACCCCCCCCCAATGGCGCGGGCTAGACTTATGACATCGCTTTTTCTATCATATCACATGTCACAATATCTTTATATTTACTGATTGGAGGCTTTTTTTTAAGGCCTTCACGTTAATCGATAAAAAATCTAAGAAATTCTCACAAAAAAGCAAAACATCCGGCCTTTAATTTCTAGATCTATGATTAGTAATTAGTTCCATAAATCATGACCTCCTCAACAAGCTATCCAACGAGTTGCAACTTCTTCAAATGGATTTCCCATCTATTCTTTCCTCTCTGCTTCGTGCTTCCTGCCTACGAAATATCCGAATCATGGCCTCCTCAACATGATCGCCTACGAATTGCCAACTGTGACTTCCTCAAATAGATTTCCCATCTATTCTTTCCTATCTGCTTCGTGCTCCCTGCCTACACGAATCGTGACTTCCTCAAATAGATTTCCCGTCTACTCTTTCCTATCTGCTTCTTTGATCTGAATCAGATAGACGGGAACAGCAACACCACCCGACACGCCTAATTGGTCAGGGCAATGGCATCCATCCGTGATATTGAAGCAGATGAAAGGTACGGTCACTTCAGCATAGCAAACAACGTCATATTGATCATGTACTAAGATAGATTTCTTTTTCTTTAAAATAAAAAATAATTGATTGAATACCTTGATATGTTCTTTGATGGTTTAAGAGGAGACGTGATTCCTGTGCTTCAATCTATGGATTTCCAGTGAACATGATGTAAGAGGCACCTGCAGAATCGAGGTTCGACTGGATAATCATGGGTTTTGGACAGATATAAAGCAAGCAAGAAGAGACAGACATGGATAGGAAGCGACAGAGACCATCACAAGGATAAACATAAGCCGCTTTGGTTTTAGCAGATGCCCTTCGTATTAGCTTCTTCTAGATGTGCGGCATCCTCCATCGATCTGAACTTCGTCCACCCTCTAGGTGGGAAGAAGATGAATACCGTGGAGATTATACAGACCTCAATAGCTTGGGCTAAAGAACGTTGCTTAATCTGCAATTAAGGCAAGAGGGACTTCATCAATTAAGGTATGTAATACTGCGAAATCAATTGCACTAGATCATGTGTAGCCAATAACTGCTGAATCTAGCTATTAATGTAACAAAAATTCTTTTTCAACTTCCTTCTACGATTTTTTGTTGCGAGAATTGCATGGCAGTGATTTGTCATCTGAAATACTTTACTCTAATCCAGCTTTGTTGTAGGATTGCATATTAATAAAAGGAAAATTTGCTGCAGCACACTAGAAAGGTGTGGTTTTAGCTACAGCACACTTCAATTCTCGTATTTGGCTGTGACACACTCAAAACGTGTGATATTTTAGGTGCAGCACAATAAACAGGAGAAGAGTTTTTTTCATCATTTTTATCTCATTGTACAAAACACATTACACTGTGAAACTTTGCACAATGATACATTGCTGCATTCTCTATCCATATAGTATTTTTGCAGGCTTTTTTCTCACTGTTCACATACTTTGTTTTGTATAACAAAAATTATTCTCAATAAAAGATGATGTAAGCAATCCGAAAAAAATCTGAAAGAAAACACATCGATAGAGAGTACAACAATGTATCAATGTACAAATTTTCAAATTGTAATGTTTTTTGTGCAATGAGATAAAAAAGTTGAAAAAAATATCTTTCTCCTGTTTAGTGTGCTGCACCTAAATTACCACACTTTTGGAGTGTGCTGCACATAAATACGAGAATTGGAGTGTGATGTGCCTAAAATCACATCTTTCTAGTGTGCTGCAGCAAATTTTCCCTAATAAAAAAAGGGAAGTGTAACAGAGCTAGGAAGTATAATTTGGAGAGTACGAAATAAAAACATCTTCATATTATCATGCGATGATGTGCATGAGCAGAGAAGAATATAATAATTTAAAAGAAAGGTGAATTGTAAGAATAAAGGTAAAATAGGGCCAGTGGGTATGTGTGTATGCGTATTTTGTAAGTTCCAAGCCCTCCAATCCAAGATAACTCCGTTGATATTTCAACAATTCACCTCTGGCTCTATTTACATTATGAAAGCACCTTAAAAGCATCGGTGCTCTAGCGGATTATGTAAAAGTGCCAAATATAAGAAAATAACTTATACGTACTGCAAACTACAAAGTTTAATCTGAACGGATATTACTTTTGTATGTATCCAAAAGTAAACTAAATGCTAATGTTTCTCAAGAATACATATATGGTTGACTGTCCTATTGCTAGCCCGTGCGTCTGCACGGTTGATAGGCTAGTCTAGTTGAAATGAATAAAACACGACTTGCATGGTGGAACCTTAATTAATAGTCTCGTGTTGTCTGCATTTTAGCGTTTACATTGTACAATCTTTAATTTTACCGATTCAAATCTCGTCGACCTACTCTTCCTAATTCACATTTATTGAAAATATTTCTTTTGTAGTTCCTCACATAAGGACTTTGAAAATACCAGGTCCCCGCCTACGCAAGCAAATTGTTGATAAAAATTGTGACACTATTCTTCAAGGGGTCATATCCTATAAAAACCAAGTTCGTGTGAACTATGAAAACTCCAATCTAGTTCACATGATCTTGATCCAAGGGGGCACATGAATTCAGATGAGAGGGGTGATTTGCAAAATCACCGTCTACTTAATCATACTTTTGAAAATTACCCCTTCCACCTCTCTCTTGGATCAAGATCATGTGGCTCAGATTGAAGTTCTCGTAGTTCTCACACAAATCTGGTTCTCATATGATACGTTTGCCATTCTTCAAAGGTTTATCTGCTCATTGTTGCCGTTGCTTCACTTCTGTTCTTTTATGGTAGAAGTGCCAGGCTCACAGATGTGTATAGAGATTTCATCACACTGGAAACCGGGAAGAAGAAGACCTTTCAGGGCAGCTTGTTGTGGCCAACGTGCATTCACCGTCGCGGCTGAATCAATCCGTGCCTTCTTGGGCTCCCATTGCCACAACGTATGTTTTTATCCTCAGTTCCTCACCTCCTTTCATGTCAGGCTGCCCAATTCTTCTCTTATCAATTACTTCGTATAGAAAATATTCCATTTGGCCTTGGATTAGCAACCATATTCCACAGACCCACTGAACGCATCTCTTATGCTAGAATCCCTACTCCCTGTGCTCCATGACACGCACCTCGCAACAACATCGCATCTGCAGGTCATCTCTCTCTCTATCTCTCTCTCTCTCTGCACCACCTGCGGCTCAAAACATGGGGATGGAATTCTCATCAACATCATGGTCATCAGTCATCATGATCGTCGCCGACCATGCTTTCGAGAGAACCCGTTTCGTGGCATCGAGATCCATTCATGGCTTTATACGGTCCTGCTGCTACCAGCAGTGGTGTTGTTCTCACTCATAATTAATCTCCCCGAGCTGCTTGCGAGCATCGAAGTTCAGCCTTCCGTGTTGAGGTTTGGCGCTGTGGGCTGGGCCAGACGGACCTGTATATGAACAATATGAACTGGGCTTTTCAACACGGGCCGGGCTAATTCCTCATCCAACGGTGGAGACGGCGGCGGTCCCTGTCTGTTTGAAGACTTCCTTTTTTTTGCGACGATGTTTGAAGACTTCCTTGTCAACAAGACGGAACGGCGAGATTACTGATTGAACATTTACAGCAACTTGTAATTAAGAACTCCGCAGGAAGCTCAAATGCCCTGAAGGCTACTCATTGTTCCAAAGCTGTGAATTTGTGCACAATTTATCTCGGGCGTAATCCACTCTCCGTTGCCAAGGGTCTCCAACGCCGCTGCTCCAGAAATGGACCCGTTGAATCTATCTTCTCCGGCGACAAGTAACCAGACCAGACCAGCCAGCTAGTCACCCAACGTCTCTCTCGCCCGTTGGCTTGCACTGCCCATTATTCGTGCGCGCATTTTTACTTGTCTCGACTCGAACGCATCGAGCCAACTCCCCACGTGTACGGAGCGGAAAGCAGCGGCGATTCACCGTCGCTGCAGCGAGTGGACGTCACTGTGCATGCCGGGGCGTGGCAATGCGCGATCGAAAGCGACGCAGGTCACAGAGAGGAGAGAGAGAGGGTTAAGCAAAAGCAAAGCAAAGGTGGTAGAAGAAGAAGAGGCTTGTGGAAGAAGCTTGCCTGCCTAGCCAGTGCCCATACCTTGTCCGGTTTTACCTGATCTGTCTACGTCGTTTTCCTCTCGCCATCGTCTGCCTTTTCCTATCCCTGCTTTTCCCCGCTCGCTTTGCTTTGCGACGATGGCTTTTGAGGATCGATCGATCGATGGCGTCCATCACGTGAGGCTGCCAGGACCAGGAGAAGAGAAGAGAAGCGAAGAAGAAACAAGCGGATGGATGGGTGATTGTGAATTGTGCTTGTGGTGTGGGGGCGCACGACGGAAAGGCAGGGATCAATGGAGACGTTGAGGGAGAAAAAGGCGAAGCATGGCGTCGCCGTAACAAGTACTCCTGCTCTTACTAGCAACATTTGGGCAAGGCACGGCGATCAAAACGCTGGATAATTTGCACGGTAGTTAGGTACTCACTACTCAGCTCAGTTGAGGCTCGTTGTCCTGCAATTACCATTTTATGTCATTTGACACTCGACAGACTCATGAAATTCGTGCTTGTCCCGTCGACCTGAACGTCGACCCAATTAAAGCACGTAATGAAAGAATCCCTGATGTTAACTTTCACGGCAGAAAAAAAAAGAAGAAGGAACAAAAAAAAAAAACAGAGAGAGGGTCTCATAACTTCAAAGCCTTTTCTCAAATTGTTAAATCCACCAACCTGAATCTGGATGTTCATGCTATTATAGTACTCCACATTTCATCGGTGGATTTCTCCGTTCCACACGTGCAGGTGCAAGATTCTCGCTGCTTTTCAACCGTGTTTGGTTGAACGAAGTAGCATCAAATCAGGCATATTCTCCTTTTTTTTTCTTTTTCCAGGATATTACAATCATGCAATCTCTTTCAGTTATCAGTGTTGTAACATGCTATTGACGGTAGAGAACAACATACAAAGTAGACAAGAGGCAAGACACAATGTAGGGTGGAGCCTTCTCTTTATTATTCAGAATAAACTTGTGATTACAAAGCTGGGTACTCCACTATTTATATGCGGAAGAGAGGTCTTCATTCCTTCTAGGATAGAAACTCTTTTGGTAAATTGCCCACACCTTGGACTGGGATTCGGACAGCTTTTTCTAGAACTTTCTTTCCTAGTCCAATAGGAACTAGTGTTATAACACTCCCCCTTGGGCATTTTACGACGACACACATGTCTCATTAAAAACTCCTTCTTAAAAACCCAGTGGAACTAGTGTTATAACACTCCCCCTTGGGCATTTTACGACGACACACATGTCTCATTAAAAACTTCTTCTTAAAAACCCAGTGGGAAAAAATGGAGAAAAGAGTACATGGTACAGTAGCTCTTAATTGCACACATTGCCTCGTTAAAAACCTCTTCTTTTAAGAAACCTTCAGGTAAAAACTCAAATGAGAGAAAAAGAACCCAATGCTCAATTTTTCTAGAATTTACTATGTTAGCTTCTGGACCATAGTAATAGGGATTATGTGCTCAGGAAAATTCTCTCCCTGATCTGCACATTTCTGTAAGTCACCTTATACCAATAACTCGCCTATACTTTGGCAGGTAGGGCTCTAGTGATCAAATCTCCTAGATTGTCACATGAGCGAATACGAGTGAGAAGTTTTAGGTGTAATGTGCTTCATAACATTTGACTTACTATGTCTCTCTTGCATTTGTGTAATACAAGCTGTATTATCTTCATGGATAATTATTTGGGGTTTCATTCACTCTAGTTCCACATCTATTCAGTACACGGTGAATGATTCTTCTAAGTGCATTCTTGACTTATCATTTATAGTTTGCAAAAGATGCAGCAGAACTTTATTCGTGTATGAGAATATTAGTCCTTCAAAGACTTATGGACCATATACTTTCATCATTATGATCCATATCCTCAATTGCATTCTTCATAAACCCGATAGTAACGCTACAAGCGTCTTTGCCATGGACTTTGTTTGCCGGATCCAGGTTCTCTTCTTCATGAGAGAAACAATTGCAATTCATGAGGAGATGTTGTACAACTTTCTTTCTATTCTCATATTCTTCGATTGTTCTGCATTCCTAACACTTCTGTGTGCACAATTGTGTTGGTTGTTCATCTTCTTGATGATGACCTCTCTTCATGAGGTTCTTGATCCTTCTATTCGTGAAGTGTTCTTCAAGAGATGGAGGAGTCATGCTTCTACGGTGCATGAATATATTCAAATGACAAGTGTCCATTGATTTAGAATCCAAAGGCCTCCAACAGATTTTCCATCAATGACAAATAAGTCGAGCGGTGATATAAGCACAAGCGTCCTCGTGATGTATCACATACGATATTCGGTTTACTTCGTGTAAACTTAACTTCTTGTTAATGTGTGATTCCATTCCTGCTTCAAGCATTTAAGGAATGATAATGTGAGGCATTAAATTTTGGGTTCATTCTCCCCCTAATGCCAACATTATAGTATACAATCTCTAGTGATATCCTCTATCATAGGCATTCAATTGACATAACATTCAGGCTACATCACCAATCTTCAAGTGGGAGCCCATTCATGTATGCAAGATGGTGAATATATTTGCTGAATATCCACGCACTTATGATAATATATGCAGTGAGCGAGACATGCTCTCAATTCCA